>LPNX011059091.1:165763-221628 GCA_001517045.1 Pseudotsuga menziesii | reverse complement strand
CAAACATTCAGAACTGCGATTTTCATATGGAGCGTTAGGTGTACAAGAGGCGTTCTGATGGGATATTCATCAACAATTTAGGTAAGACTGGGAAAAGCTGCGGGGTGATTGTTGCAATTGAAAAAAACACAGGATATTATTGTCCAGACAGCAAGGCCATATGAGCAGCGTGTTGTCTTGAAGTTTGCTTTGCTCAATATACAGGAGCACAGGCAAGCATAGTCTCACCGATATTCACACACATCGCAGGATATTCACACAGATAAAAAAATATACAGCAACAACGAAAACTGTATGGATATCGTGGTTAAAACTTAGGTTTAGGTATACATCAAACGTATGAGCAGAAAACGCACATAAAGAATGCGCGCAGGGGCAGACTGGCAGGCAGTCTGGCAGCCAGGAGGGCGCAGAAATGCAGCAGGAGTTATGGCAGACAACCTGCTCTGATACCAGTTGTTAGGTATAACTCCCGATTGATGTTTATTACATTGCCAAAAGCTATTATTTATACATTAGATGTGGCGGTTGAAAACCAGCCTTTTTACCTTTCTATCTATTCATATTCCTATCTATTCACATTCCTATCTATTTACAATAATCCCGACGGATTATTCTAACAATGAAACATTTCCAGAGTTTCCAGCCGTTTCCTTAAATGTTTCCAGCCTGGTTTTCTGAAATGTTTCAGCTGCTACAGGGTAAGTTTTTGACTAGAAATATTGATTTTTTGACATGAAAATAAACAAATAAATAACTCCAAAGGCAAACTATAAAACCATAACCCTAAATTGAACCTCAAAACATAGATATAAAGCCTCAAAGCTTATAAATCAAGAGCAAAACCTTAATCCTAAATTGGTGAATGGTAATTTGACATCTTATGTCTCACTGATTGTGTTTCATTGTAATTTTCCAAAATTGATAAAGGCCTACCGTTGGTTCAAAAAATCATTGATCTGTGGACATTTTATTGTATCAAATGCTTGTCTACTATAGTGATAGTTTCACAGCCTAGTGTAGAAGTACAATGACTTTTTTTTTCTTTTCAGTTTTTTGTCAATTCCTCACAACTTTATTTTAAATAAACCCCAGTGACTTGCATATGTGATAAATCAGCTTGCATATCAAAATTGATACAATGGCAGCTTTAGCCATACAAAATAGCGCACTACATTTATGAACGGTTACATAAACCAACACATATTTCCAATAATCTTCCAACAAACTTCAGTGTTCTTCTTTTCCTTTTTGAATTAGTATGAACCCTTGGCCTATGGCCTTATTTACTCCATTGCTAGTACACTCATATCCCTATCCTTATGTTGTGGAGAGAATTATGATGGTGTGTCGTTTAGCCAGTTCTCCATAAGATGTGCATGTGATATTTTAATCTTATTTCAAGCATTTTTATTAGTGTAAACCAGAAAACATAAACAACATATCCAAGGAAATTCATTGGTGTCTAGAGATAGTATTATTGCATAGTGTGCAATATTGCATGTCATCACACTCACACCTAAGTTGCACTAAAACATGAGCTCACTTATTTATACTTGTGTGCTTAATTAATCCCCTTAAAACATGGTTGATTATGTCAAATTTGAATATCCAAGTCGGTTGCAAATCATAGACAATCCTATGAATTTAGGCCCTTTAAGAGCCAGTCAGTTAGTCACTTTTGGAACTAGTCGGTTGGTCAATTGACTCTCACTTGCCTAGTTGATTGTCTCGTCAGTGAGTGGACCAACCTAAATACAACATAGTTGAGTCTGTCTTACATAAAAAATTGTGTTTAATCACAAATTTTAACACTTTTCTAGAGGTGTAAACAACGTAATATTTGTTAGATGGTAACAATTGGATACATCCATCAAGTAATTTAAAGGTTTGAAATCGATGTTTAGAAGTAGTTGACATGTTCCTGTTTAAATGCTTGCCAGCGGGTGACTTATCTATGGCACTTGAGATAGAAGAATATCGTTTAAGACAATATTTGAGTTTGCTGATTTTAATTGTTATAAATGAAACAACTACCTTTAAATCTAACTGATGAATGGTAGTCTAAAGTATGTATGTCTCATGGCCTTTTTGATATATATATATATATATATATATATATATATATATATATAAGTCTGCTGCCGTTTCCTTGCCGTATCGTGTCCCACATTTTTCAAAATTTGTGGTATCTGTTTCCCTCCCCGTATCCGTATCCGTTCCCGTATCCGTTTCAGTGCAACTTAGGAATGTAGACTCTAGAGTTTATGGCATTTAATAGCAAGCCATTTAAAGTTGCATGTTGAACGGCAAATTCTAGAACCTGCTGTGCTAACCTGAACACCAGAATAGTTTTATATGATAGATTGTCCCAATCCCATCTGCACTCATGTTGCCAACCCACAATCCAAATACATCAAATTGCACATCACTTTTTCATGTACCAAATTAAATTGCGCTTGAAGCCACTCCCAAAATATCAGTAACGTTTCTTCTCCTGTATGGAAAAACAAGTCCCGTGCCCTAAACACCAACCATGAGGGGCTTTTGTCTGGTTCCTGAGTGCAAACAGTAATAGGACACATAAAGGTGCTCTGGCCTCTGCATTATACTGGATTGTGCATTTGACTACACACTGTCGGAAACTTTAGGATATCCACTTCCTGTATTATACCTGTTTTATGTTTTTTTCTTCTTCTATCATAGCCATGAAGTATCCAAAATAGATCTGGACCTGATAAATATTCAGGCGTATCCAGTGAGCAGGGGGGAAGAGCTGCTAACATGGTTAATTATGTGTGATTTATTAATTCTACAACTGCCTTTTATTCCATGTATGATGTAACCAAGCACCTCACCCTCCAGCCCATAATGTAATGGTCCCAACTTGATCTGGCTGAATATTGAGTTAACTGTTATGTATTTTTGGTCTAGGACTTTCGTCACACAGTTAGACTACAGTCCACTGTAAGGCCCTTTTTCTACTGCTGATATGGTTTACATTGACTGCTGTTGTGTTTTGTGTTTTTTTGGTTTGTGATCTTGTCAAACGTTTGACTATAACCACATTGTTTGGCGCACAGCTGAAATTTATTTGATTTCAATACAAAGAGGCAAACATTACATTACAAACAACTTGCAAGATTTCTTCCAAACTGATATAACAGTCAATAAAAACATACATAAACAGATTTTTGGTAGTCTGACCTGTAGGCGCAGAGGTGCCACTAATGTATTGAAACACACTGCCTGGAATCCTCCAACAGCTGGTATGTGACACGAATAAAGAGGAAAACAGGCTTTAAGTATGATATTTCCTGCAGAGAGCATACCCATCTGTTCACAATCTGGTCTGAAAGCGCCTTTCTTGCAGCAGTTATAACAGCAGTGAGAGATAATGAGATGTCCCAATAGATTTCACCCTTGCTTCAACAGTTTGTGGCAGTAGTAGACACTGGTCATGACTGCAGTTTACTCCTGGGAATCTCCCACAACAAAACGCCATCCAGAAAGGTAGTGCACCCCTCTAGCAGATGCACAGAACTCTAAAAACTGGTGCGCCCTCTTCGACTCACTTGCAGATCTGAGAGGAGTGGCTGAAATCGCCCACTCAGCCACTAAAACAACGACGTACTGAGGGTTAAATAAGTTCAGACTAAAATGATGAAGTCACCCTCATAGACTGCCGACAAACTCAGAAATATACCATCATTTGTCCTCGGAAAATGATTTTCTTCTATAACAATGGAGCACACTGAAAGATCCGAGTGATCTTTCCATCTTGATCAGTTAGGGGCGATGCCTTTTTCGAAAACAAGTCATGAATGAATGAGAGAAGGGTTGAGTTGCCATTTTTAAGCTGTTTTTAGCAATGTTACACTGGAATGCGTTCCTCGGGGTTTGGGGCATGCCCCCCTTCTTTTCGTGCCCTTGGGACTTGGGGCTCCTAGTGAAACTTTTCTCCTTGTCCCCAATTTGGCGAAACTTGAGGAAACACATGAGAGAGCTCATCCCCCTGTTTTGAACTGAGCACCAGTGAAGTGGGCGGCACCTAGGCGGTCCTTCCCGAAAATGGGGGCGCCTGGAGACCAGATAGAGCTCAAAAGAAGAATGAATCAGGGAATACCCGAATATGTGGTGTGTTTGCCTGCTGGACGTGTTCAGTAGTAATGGTATTTTCCTTATATTTTATTTTCTATCTTTTAACTTAAATTTTTAACATTACCATTAATTGTTTCAGTATGCTTGAGAGTGGTTCCATCCTCTTTGGTGTTCATATGCAAAAAGTAGAATGTTAGATCCCATTCAGAATTCAACAGACTTAACAATTTTCAGGATTTCAGGATCGCATCCATTGGATTCTATCATGTATGAGGTTAAGGGATTGACATTTAATCAAGCACATCAACCTCTCTATGTACCTTGATGTTGGTGGTGCTGATTGTTGAACTCCTCTATCATGACCTTAATCAAAATGTGCCCTTTAGTCAAGCAAAATCACTTATTAAGCATGGGAATTGTTTTCTAATCTACATTATATTAACGCTTGGTTTAGGAAGTTTCATCAAAACTGGAGGGTGTTGAGTAATGTCATTCAAGGACCAACTTCGAGATTCAAGGTAGAGGCAAGGGCTAAGGGCCTATAGGAGGGGGGCACATGGTGCTATTGATGAACAGGATCCCAATATAGGATTAGTAGTTCACTCTTGCATAATTGTATGTTGGACTTGAAACTTGAAAGCCTCAAATAATGTGATGCCCTCTGGAATCATGAAGAAATAGTGTCCTTAGGTCACAATCCCCATTACAACATCTATGCCATGGTTTCACACAATGTTGAAGTGTGTGAACCATTGAAGAGTTAGACTGTATTTATAGGGAGCAGCTTAAACTGTATTTACATGAGATGAATTGTTATTGTTGAGATTTATAATTTTTATATTTTTGATAGATATTTATGAGCTCAATGTCCCCTCGTCCCCCCCGAATTTCCCTAAAATTTTGGGGTGGTCTCCACATGTCCCCAATGTACGTTTTCCTACTCCCCCGCTCCCGCATCCCGAAAACTTGGGGGAACATTGCTTTTTACCCTTTTGGTCCACTTGTACTTTAATTAATGAAAGTGACTTTTTATAAAGTCCCTTTTAAATATATTACTCTATAATTATCTATTTCCTTTCTTTGTCGACTATAGTCTACGGGAGTCAAATATGCTAGTAAGTCACTTGCCTAGAGTGATCGTTCAGAAAGGTACATTACACGTAAGTGTTGATTTTTGTACCCAGTCAGGTATTCCCTAAGTGGCTTTATTTTGCCTAAGTCACTTAAGAGGGAAAATGTGACCCTCACATTAAAGTCACTTAAATGTGACTTTATGACTAAAGTCACTTTTTATAAAGTGAGTAAGTGAGTGAATTTATTTATGGGAAATAAATAAATGTGAATTTCACTCTCACTGTGAAATTATAAAAAGGAGTGAGGGAGGCAAAAGTGAGTTGACTTTTCATTTTTCAGATGAAGGAGAGGAGAGAGCTCAGGGAGGTCGAATTGCTCAAGGAGGTCAAATTTTCAGGTTAGGGTTTGAAGCTCAAGTTTTCAGCAAACTGCTTGCACAGTTCTCGAGATAGTACGGCTGCATTAATTACTGGTGTACGGCCACATTTAATGCATTGTACGACTGCATTTATTGGCTCGGATTTCGAGGAGGAAGTACGGCCAGGTCTGCACGGTTCCCGAGGTGTACGGCCGAATTAAATGCTGCACAGTTATCGAGGAGTACAGACAGGTGTACGGCTGAGCAAATCGGCACAGATTTCGAGGTATGTACGGCTGCATTTATTGCTGTACGGACAGGTGTACGGACTGCATTAATTAGGGCACGAATTTCGAGGTGATTGTACGGCTGATCTGCTGTACGGCCTGCTGTCTGTTTTGGCACGGAATTCGAGGAGATTGTACGGTTAGGGTTTGCTGTACATTTGCATTTAATTTCTGTCCTACATTTTACTGAAGAAATAATAAAAGCTCTCATCTCAAAACTGGTTTTCCCCGTGGGGGTTTTATCCAGGGCAAATTTGCCAAAAATTACTGTGTCAAATTTTATGGTGTGCATGGGTTTATTTACAGCCTGTTAGTTGTTTTCAGCGTGTTTAAATTGTTCAAGATAAATTTCATAAGTAACTTCAAGCCTTGCATAACCGGCTGAAGTGAAAGAAGAAGAAATTGTTCATTAAACCAGCGTGCTGTGAAACAAGGGTTTTCAACAGTAAGCAAGGTTAAGATATTCTTCAGGGCTCAGCCTCAACAAAAATTGGCTCATGTAGAGCGAAACATCTCACAACCAGGATTTGAATCTGGGCGGGGAGGACAACAGTTCTCCTTCATAACTACCTGTGCTAGACCCAATTGACAGAAGCTGTGTATTTATCCATATGGCTTAAACATTTACTGAATGCTTAATTATTCATGTATGTAGTTCATGTATGGCAACCTTGTAATTAGTTGGTCTTTATTGTATGCAAGATAAAAGGCACAATAATTTTTTCAGACAGCTGTGGTTGTTGGAAACACACTTTAGAATGTATAGATCTTATTATGTTTGGTTGCCTTTGAAGTATTAAGCTTCTGGAAACTGAACTTTTATATTTTAAGGTTCCAATTATGAGTTTTGCTTTTTATTTAGAGCTCAGCCTTAATTTACAATGAGTTTAATATTTTTCTATAATTATATTCTTTCAGGTTCTGAAGTCTATCAGGAGATTCTGGTGAAGGGTTTGGCTCATTATTTGCAGGTTAATATACTGGTGCTTGATTGTACGGATATTCTACTGGAGGTACTATGCATAAATTCTTTTTCATGATTGTAGAAGTACATGAAAAACTTTTCTATTAATCTTTTAGTGCTACTGCTTAGCATTGGTGTTAAGGTTAAGCTCATCTTCTCCTTCGATGTTGGTGGCTAATTCAGGCAAGGGAGTTACAGCCCAGTAATCTACAGAAAGTAGATCTCTATACAAATGGACCTGTATCACCAAGCACTGCAAATGGAGAAAATAAATCGAAGGTTAATAGTCTATTATTGTGTGGTGAATGCTTGTTTATGGTATCTAGTAACCTATTTAGGAAAGGTTTATCCTTCAAATCTAGAATCTCTTCAGGTAGATGAATATGACTGTCTCTGCTGCGACCCAACCTTTCTTTCGACCTTTTCCAGGTTTTCTTGTTGTGCATGAATCCATTCTGTCATGTCTTAGCCTATATCTTTTCATTGCCTCATTGGCGATGCATGAAGTTAGACATAGAAATGTACACCAGTGGTAAATTTCTGCTAGAGAGTTATTACTCTCCTTTTAGTGTATCTATTCTTTTGCAATTGGCCCTTAGGTTTTCTATGACTCGATTCTCCTGCCATCAATAAGAAGGCGATTTTGTTTTGCTCTCTGCAAATTTAGCAACAAGATTCACTTGACACTTATGATTAGTATAGAAGCCCCCAAATAACTATACTTTCTAAATTTGAAAAATAAATTCATGATAATAATCTGTCTGCAAATCTCTCTCAACCATGGTAGTGAGACAAATTGTCCAAAACTCCTGAGGCAGATTTCTTATTTGGGAAAATGTAAATTATATATTTACATTTCTGAATTTTGTGATGATTTTTCATCACAACTTTGTTTACTCTTACCAATCAATTCTTATCCAAATCTGGTAATTTATCTTGCAGATAAATGAAGATGGTACAAATGTGAAACTCTAGTAACTGTCTGGAAATAATTTTCAAGGCCATTCTAAAATATGGATAAGGAAATCCTCCTCCATAATATCTAAGAACTGTTTGTACTTATCTCATATGTTTATATCTGCGAATATCTTTCCTTTATTAATAATAATAATAATCTTTTTTTAAGGTCATGGCCAAGCCAGGCACCAAATTGATGTATGAGACCCCCTTGTTTGTGGGTTAAGGTACCCCCTCCACACAACAATTGGACTGCTTTAGTCTACGGAGGTGTACACTGTACATACCCTACCCCCCCTCTGGATTGACCTCCAAGGGGGGAACACCTGTTCTTAACCATTAGGCCCAGTCAAGTAAGCTGTGTTGTTTTATAGAATTCCGGAAAAGATTGTTTCTTGAACCATTTTAATGAAATAAATAGTTTACACTTTTGGACTTTATTGTTTGCATATAATAATAATTTATTTTCGGACTTTTTCTTATATATTATTTGATTGTGCCTGGTAATTCTTAGTGTCCTATATTGCCTTCCCATAATTCACAGGATGTTGTTCCATCATTAATAAATAATCGTCAAAACAAGAATCCAGACATGGGACTGAGATCAGTTTCCCAGTGGTCAGTGGAGAAGCAACCGAATACTGTTCCTGAAGACAAACCTGTGGTGATGACAATTCCTCCCCAGTCAATTATAAGTGGGACATCAACGGATTCACCTAGGCGGCTATTCAGAAAGGGTATGTCCTTTGTAATTATTTACTTTGCAATTGCTTCCTTTTTTTCCCCAAATCTCTGTATTGATGTGATCTTGTTCTTATTGCTTCATATATATTATATACTGTTCCATGTTAAGTCAGTGTTCTTTTTCCTTGTTTGTCCATTTCGTTTATGGAAATTTTTCATTGAAGGAGAGTTACTAATTATCTTTAGGACCTAGGTAGCATTCCAGCAGTGACTGATGTTGAAAGGTGACAAAAACTCAGACTCAGACTGTGTGCATGCACAGTTATTAACAGCATTTGTCCAACACTTTAATATGTACTGATTTTAAGTTTAAACAGTCTAAAAAATACCAACATACACCCAGGAATAAATTTCAGATCCTTGTTGATTGAATTGTCATTGATGCCAACATGGACTTGCAGTGGCCCCACAGGTTGTCATTGATGCCACCAACAGCATTTGTCCAACACTTTAATATGTACTGATTTTAATTTTAAACAGTGTAAAAAATACCAACATACACCCAGGAATAAATTTCAGATCCTTGTTGATTGAATTGTCATTGATGCCAACATGGACTTGCAGTGGCCCCATAGGTTGTCATTGATGCCACCAAGTCCCACTTGCAGTGCACAGGTATGGAAGATCCCAGTACCCTTACATCTAGTGCCTTGGAGCCCACACATAGATGGTTTGTGTTTTGAAGCACCTTGTATTCAGTTGACAAGGTCCTTGTATCCACAAGGTTGGATCTTGGAGCCACCACCTTGTTGACGACACTGAAGACTCTGGTGATGATGCTGAAAACCTTGTAGATGATGGAGAAGCCCTAAATGGGTTGGAGAAGCATTAATGACCCATTCTATGGTCATTCATGCTTTGATGGTGTCATGGTACCCTAGGAGAAGGTTTGGCAACCCCACAGGTGATGTCATCTTGACCATTGATGATTGGAGGTTCCTTCGAGTGTTTAAGGTGGTTGAAGAAGCCCATGAAGCCTCTTGCTTTATGAAGAAGCCTTGAAGAAGTCCTTGGACCCACACTTGATGAATTAATGGTCCTTGAACCCTTGAAGATGATGTGTGGGTTGATGGGGTCTTAGAACCCTTGGAGATGGTCCTAAGACATGAGAAAGGCTTGACACCCACTTACATGGTGATGTGATGACATTTGGACACACTTGCTTGTATGATTATGGGTTGATATGATCATGATGATGCCCTATGGCACACTTGCCTTGGTCTTGAGGTCATTTGCGGTTGGAACCTTTGGATATGGTTTAAGTCATGAAGTTGAGATGAGTCCACATACACTTGATGAGGCCATGAATTCCACACACATGGTAACTTGATGGTCCATGCCACCACTTGATGGTTCTTGAATATTAATGTTGCATTTGATGATATGGAACCCATGGTCACAATATATGATGCCCTTGTAAATGGCATACTTGTTGCTTGGTGATGGTTTAAAGTCCTTGTTTTTATCTTGCTAAAGCAGCCCTAAAGAAACCCTTGAAGCACTTGCTAGATTAGACAAAACCTTTCTAAGCCCAGCTTTTACTATGGACGTGGCTACTGAACAGCCCTTACTCAAACAATTAAACAATGTGTAAAATGACGTGGAAGCTCTTCAATACTATACTGTAAGGTCGGCTCCATTTAATACAAGAAAAGATTAAAAACATCAAATTGTTATTTGGTATGTCGGCCCAATAAAAATTTATGGAAATGTATATAAATAGGCCCTCACGATTTCCTTTTGAAAGTGTGAGTTCGTGGGAGATTATTTTAGCTCTGAGATTTTTCAGGTGGTGACTGAGGTAGACGTAGCAGCCTCTCTGAGGAAAAATCGCAGTTGGAAGTGACAGTCCCGAATTTCTTCCTTTATGACAGTCCTGAATTTTTTCCATAGTTGGAGGTGACAGTTCCAATCTTTTTCCTGTACAACAGTCCCGAATTTGTTGGATGGTTTTTGATGCAGTCCATTCTTGGACTTGCTTGGGGTATTCTAAAACATAAAACAATCCCGAATTTGCATGCTTGTACAGTCCAAGGTTTTCATGCTTGACAGAGGTTGGATGATGGTTAATGCTGCCCACTTACAGTCTGAAATTTTGATGTTTGACAATGTGTTGAGTGATGGTTACTGGTGCCTATTTGTTGACAGAACCGAGCCTTCTGCTTGTTGTCCTAAGCTCAAGTTTTGAGTCTGCATGAAAATACAGCAGTCAAGGGTTTTATACAGTCAGACTTTTTGCAGCAGAGGGTGAAGTTTGACCTTGTTTTGGAACATCTACAGCTTACATAAACAACCCAAAATTTTGTGACAGACCTAGCGCTGAAATGGTTTAGGTCATCTTCAAGTTTGAGCTTGGTTTTGTTTGGTGTCACAGACAGCCCAAGTGTGAGTTTTGTCATGCACAGATAAAGGTAAATCTATAAGAATGACAGTGCGTACAGTGGTATACGTACAGTGAAATGAGTAACTGTACAGTGGTTATGAAACAGTGATATTCCATGATGATGATGATATGTTGATAATAATGCAAGCTATGATGATTACCTTATGATGATACAGTGACGATGCTGTTGAAAAATTAACTCTGAAAGTCCTCTTTATAGTTTTGGGCGTTGTGTGATAAAGAGGACATGTGATTTGTCCATTATGTACATTTCTGTATAAAAGTGACATATATATATAAATGATGTTTTGTACTTTATTGTATTGGGTCTCACTTAAAAGATATTTAATAATTAAAGTGAATTATTATTAAATAAGAGTGCATTAATTGAGAACCCTAGATTTTGTAAAAACCATCTCAACCATAAGATCAAGTTGGTTAGATGAGGTCGTTACAGAATTTAAAGTATAAAACTAGGGTTAAAGGACAAATTAGACACGATCATTCATTAATGAGGAGAGAGAGAAGAGATTGAGATTGAAGTACAACCTCATTTATGTAGATTTTTCACTAGTTTTCAGCCACCGGTTTTAAGTAAAAATTATATCTCTGTTTATGACATTCTCAGAAAAATAAAGTGTTGGAAATAAACAAAATTTTTCAGACTTGAAACACTGCTGTAACTAATCTTTTTCAGTGACAGTAAATAAAAATCAGCATGCCATTTAATCACACAAAACACTAGGATTTTTGGTCAATGGCCCTGGAAAACCCCACAAGGGGAAAACCAGTCAGAGAGAAAGATTTTATTATAGGGAAATTTACAGCAAAACTCAGAAATTTTCAGACCAACTTATCTCAATCCGGAAGGGAAAATTTCTGCCTCGTTTTCTGTGCCAAACAGGAAAAAAATCAATCTCAAAATTTTTTCTTCTCTGTTTTCTGCCTCGATTTCTGTGCCTCTGTACGGACCTCAAAATCCGTGCCAAAGGATTTTTTTTCTCGAAAATTGTGCCCATAAACCTGCCTCGAAAAATGTGCCCACTGCCTCGAAAAACGTACCGTAGGACCAGCAATAACCGCTGTTGTCTTCTTGATTTTCGTGTCCTCTTTGCTGCTGTCCTTTCCCTCAATTTGCGTGCTGCAAATTTTTCCTCTTGCTCAAGAAAAATGGAAACTTTTTCTCTTCTCTCTCTCAGCTCTCTCTTCTCACTTCAATCTGCAAAAAGTGAGGCAAAATGCCTTTCCCATGCCTTTTTGAGAAAACCCTAGGGTGAGTCTAATCTAACGGTGGAGATTAGATTAGATCAAGGGCTGAAATTAAATGCTCATATTTTATTTCTAAAATATTAATTTCACTCACCCAATTAAATTGATCAAAAAGTGACTTTAATGCTCTAAAGTCAAATTAAATGCTTTTACTTAAGTCATTTAATGCAAGGGTCACTTTGTGTTCCCTCTCTAAATGACTAAGGCAAAAGTCACCAGGAGAACACTTCCCTAGGTACAAAACTAACACTCCCTCTTACCGAGGAAGGTGTTCTGCACCACTCCCAACTTGGCTTTGAAGAAGACAAACTTGCACCTCCCCAAAGACTTCGTCAGAATGTTAGCTACCTACTCATTTGTGGAAATGTACTGAAGCGTCACTGCCCCTCTCTGAACATAGTTTCGGATGAAATGATACCTGATCTCAATGTGCTTTGACCTGTCATGGAAAACCGAATTCTTAGAGAGCTGGATGCAAATTTGATTGTCACAGTAAATAACCGTAGGCCTAAGCTCCTGACCAAATAGATTCACCAGCAACTTGTGAAGCCACAAGGCCTTGCAGCTGGCCAAACTGGCTGCCATGTACTCAGCCTTTGCAGTACTCAATGCAACGGACTTTTGCTTCCGATTGAACCACGACACTGCTATCGAGCCCAAACTGAAACAACATCCGGAAGTGCTCTTCCGGTCTGCCACACTGCCTGCCCAATCTGAATCTGTATAGCCAACCAATCTGATCCCCTCTGACCTCCTGTAGTCCAAAGCAAAATCCACTGTCCCTGAAAGATAGCACAACACATGTTTTGCAACGATCCAATGCACACTCCTAGGCTCAACCATGAACTAGCTAAGAGTGTTCATTGCAAAACACAAATCTGGCCGAGTGTTGACCAAATACATCAATGACCCGACAAGCTGACGGTACAAGGTAGGATCCACCAACTCTCCCTCAGAAGCATGAAGATTCTTCCAGTTGGTGATCATAGGTGTCGACATAGGCCTGCAATCCTCCATCTTGAATCTCCTCAAAATATCAACTGCATACTTTCCTTGCCCCAGAAAAATATGTCTAGGCTCCTGCCAAACCTCCAATCCCAAAAATTAATGCATCAGCGATTCAGCCCAATAACAGTCATCTCGTACTATGCTGCAAGATCCTTCTTGTAAGCTGCAATGGGTCTCTCTCTCTCCCTGTGATAAAAAAGTCATCAACATATAGCAGAAGAACAAACGAATCATCTCCAACCATGATGAAATAGAGATTCGGATCTGCTTCACTCTTTTGAAACCCCATACTCAGCAAGTAAGAATCAATCCTGGAGTACCAAGCTCTTGGAGCTTGCTTCAGCGCGTAAGGGGCCTTCTTCAACCTGCATACATGTGTCTCTCTGTCATGTATCTCAAAGCCCTGAGGCTGCTCAATGTAAATCTCCTCCTGTATGATCCCATTGAGAAATGTGGTCTTCACATCCATCTGATGGATCTTCCAACCCATTTATGCCGCAATGGAAATCAATGCCGTGATAGACGTATACCGAGCAACCGACGCAAAAGTCTCATCATAATCAATGCCCTCAACCTGTGAAAACCCCCGTGCTACAAACCTGGCTTTGTACTTCTCCACACTCCCATCTGCCGCATGCTTCAGCTTGTAAAGCCAACGAGAACTCACCATTGACTTCCCCTCTGGTCTCGGAACAATTCCCCATACATCATTCTTCATGATGGAATGGTACTCATCCATCATGGCATCTCTCCATACCGACTGCTGGGAGGCCTCCTCAAAAGTAGAAGGCTCAGAATCTCGTGTACAAGGCACCAACACCATGCCCAATCTGTCAGGCATCTTGATGGCTCTCACCTTGTCACTGGTTGTCCCAGCCTTTAATGCATCCTTCAAGGTATCCAGAAGCCACTTAGGCTTCTTCTTTCTTGAATGTTCTTCCCACACTTGCCTGTCCTCATCTGAAGAACTACTAGAGCTAGAAGCCCCAGTCACCTGTGAACCTGAAGTTGGTGTGCCAACACCAGGTGTACCCTGTAATCTTGATCTTGATCCTGATCCCGATCCCTTGTACGGTGTACCTGTAATAGTAGACCCATCACCTGTCGTCGAAGACCCTGCTGGCCTAACCACTGAACCTGGTGAACCTGTGCCAACACTCTGTGGTCATGTAACCCCGGAAACCTGTGATCCTGACTGCTGCGTAGATGGAACCTGTACCACAACCTGAGGTGCAGAGACCTGCTACTCTCCCTGCTCTGACTCTCTCGACGTCCTGAAGGCTCGCTCCTCCTCAAACTTCACATCCCTCCTCACCACCACTTTCCTCTGAGAGGGAAGATAAATACAGAAAGCCTTCGCAGTCTCATCATAGCCCACAAAGATGCCCTTCTCTGCAGTGGGCTCCAACTTTGTTGTCTTCTCTGAAGGGACATGAGAGTAAGTCAGACTACCAAATATACGAAAAATGACCAACTTCAGGCTTCTTGCCTGAAAAGCACTCCTCAGGTGTCATATTCCCCATTGCCCGATGGGGACTCCTGTTCTGAAGATATACAGCGGTGTTGCAAGCCTCAGCCCAGAGAAAGAAAGGAAGTGACTGGTCATGTAACATAGCTTGAGCTGCTCCAACAATGGACCTGTTCTTCCTCTCTGCTACTCCATTCTACTTTGGAGTATACGGAACTGTCAACTGTCTCTTGATCCCCTCCTGTCTGCAAAATCCATCAAACTCCTTGGAGGTATACTCACCCCCATTATCTGATCTCAAGACTCGGATCTTCCTCCCTGTTCGGTTCTCCACAAGAGCTTTGAACTCTTGGAATCTCTGCAAGACTTCCTCGTACTTCTTGTTCTTCAGAAAGTAGATCTAGGTCTTCCTGGAATGGTCATCAATGAATGTCACATAATACTCGTATCCTCTCAAGGACACAGAAGACATAGGTCCGCATAAGTCTGAATGTATCAAGTTAAGAGTACCAGCTGACCTGCTATCACTGCTCGGAAAAGCAGTCTTGGTGTACTTTTCCAAAGCACACCCCCTGCACACATCGCCCTGCCTTGTGCTGAACTCCGGTAAACCAGTCACCATGTGCCTCAACAACCCCAAGGCTGGATGATGCAAGTGAGCCATCCTCCTATGCCAAAGCTCACACAACTCATTGATGTTGCTATGTGCTAAAGCATGCTGCTGTTGAAATAAGAGCCTATACAGTTTCCCACATCTCGCTCCAATCGCAACTGAGCAGATGGTCTTGTTGTCTTGGGAAACATATGCATGTGTCCATTGATGAAAGACACCCCAAGACTCTGATCCTCGATCATGGAAACTGACACTAGGTTCTTCTTCAACCCAAGTACATACAATACATCCCGCAATACCATGGGACTCATGGACTCCCTTTGAAATGTAATGGTCCCACGTCCAATTGCATTGACTACTGAGTCATCTCCCAACACAACCTCCACATTTGTATCTGCCGGTGAAAGCTTGGATAACATCTCACGAGCACCTGTCATGTGGCTCGAGGCTCCGCTATCTATGTACCAAGTGCTGGAAGTAGATGCACTATAAGAATGGTCTGTCACACAAGAAAACTCCCTCTGTTTGTCAACATCTGCACTGGTGAGAATGGATGCTCTCTCTCTCTCAATATGCCCAGTGCATAGTGAAAACTCACTCTGAAATCGTGCTGCAAAATCATCGATCTCAGCTGAAGGGACTGTTTGCTGCTTCTTCTTCTTGTTCGGACACGTAGCAGCATAGTGTCCCATCTTGTGACATGCAAAGCACTTCACAGTGCTCATATCCTTCTTTTGCCCATCCAGCTGCTGCTTGGCCGCACCCTTCTTGCTCTTTTTCTTCCCTTTCGCTGTCAATGACACATTCTCTTCATCTCCCCTACTAGTAGAACCACTGCACTGTAAGAAACCCCTGCGAATCTTGTTCTCCTCCTGAACAAATTCATCACAGACCTTGTCTCAAGATGGTAAGTTCTCTCTAGCCACCAACCCCTGAGCAAACACAGTCCAAGGTGCACTCACCCCATTCAGGGCTGTCCGCACTAACTCAGGACCAGTAACCACCACCCCTACAGCTGCAAGCTCATCTTTCACCTGAGAGATCCTAGTAAGATAGGCCATACACACCTCTCCTTTGACCATCTTGATGTTTTTCAGCTTCTCCCTAAGCACCATCTTCTTGTTTTCATTAGTACTCTCAAACAATCCGGTCAAAGCAGACCACATCTCATGTGCATGATCCTTTGCTGAAATGTGAGGAATAACATGATCTTTAACAACATCTAAGATTATCCTCATGGCTTTAATATCTTTCTTATTAAAGGCTGCAAGTAACGCTGCATCAATGGAAGGGGGAATAGGAATGAGATTTGTTGTAGTGTTTCTAACTACTTCTTCCCACATCTCATTCTCCGTCAACACAAGTAAAATCCGGGCTTTCCATGAGACAAAGTTCACTGCTCCATCCAACCTATCCTCAGTTCTCAACCCCATAGAAGTCATTTTCTCAAAGAACAAGTTTCAACAAAATGTAGTACTGTCACAAAGGTTTTTCTGAATTCTGGAAATGACTGTTTCTCTGCTAAAATTTAATTTTCTGCCACAACCCGCTCTGATACCATGTAGATTTTTCACTAGTTTTCAGCCACCGGTTTTAAGTAAAAATTAAATAAAAATAAGGACGCAATTTAATCACACAGTAAATAAAAATCAGGACGCCATTTAATCACACAGTAAATAAAAATCAGGACGCCATTTAATCACACAGAACACAAGGATTTTTGGCCAAAAGCCTTGGAAAAACCCACAAGGGGAAAACCAGTCAGAGAGAGAGATTTTATTCTAGGGAAATTTACAGCAAAACTCATAAATTTTTAGACCAACTTATCTCAACCCGGAAGAGAAAATTTTTGCCTCATTTTCCGCACCAAACAGGAAAAAAATCAAACTCAAATTTTTTTTTTTTTCTGTTTTCTGCCTTGATTTTCATGTCGCTGTACGGACTGTACCGTACGAACTAATTGTATGGACCTCGAAATCCGTGCCCAAGGAAAATTTCTCTCTCGAAAATTGTGCCCAGAAATCTGCCTCGAAAAACGTGCCTACTGCCTCGAAAAATGTACCGTATGGACTGTACTGACCAGCAATAAATGCTGCTGTCTTCTTGATTTTCGCGCCCTCTTTGTTGCTATCCTTTTCCTCGATTTGCGTGCTGCAAAATTTTCCCCTTGCTCAGGAAAAGAGGAAACTCTCTCTTCTCTCTCTCAGCTCTCTCTTCTCACTTCAATCTGCAAAAAGTGAGGCAAAATGCCTTTCCCATGCCTTTTTGAGAAAACCCTAGGGTGAGTCTAATGTAACGATGGAGATTAGATTAGATCAAGGGCTGAAATTAAATGCTCATATTTTATTTCTAAAATATTAATTTTCTCTCACCCACTTAAATTTGTCAAAAAGTGATTTTAATGCTCTCAAGTCAAATTAAATGCTTTTACTTAAGTCATTTAATGCAAGGGTCACTTTATGTCCCCTCTCTAAATGACTAAGGCAAAAGTCAATAGGGGAACACTTCCCTAGGTACAAAACTCTGATCGCTATATATCTTTGATCGCTTGGCATCCATGCAGATGCGTGGTAATCTTTCCTTGTTATTGATCTAAAGGTGGCGGCTTTTAAAAGGGTCTGTCTTGCGTGTAGGTGGAGATATGGAGATGGGAAAGTCCATGGCGGGTGGTAGCAAGGGAAAGGCGACCTGGAGGGCTCAGGATAGCCATCCCTTGGTTGCCGGTAGATATATCACACAGGCTCAGAAGAAAGCCGTGAGGGAAGCCAAGTATTTGGAGGTCCAAGAACAGATTGGTGGTATTGAAGTGCGCCTGTGGGAGCAGTTGGATGAGGAGGCGCTTAATTCTAAAAGTAAGGGGATTTAGGACTAGGTAATGGAACTTGGGAACAACGCGACCGCCTTGGGCTTTATGAGAGGACGGTGGCCCTCTTTTGGGTGATGAAGAACCTCAAGGGTCATGTTTTATGGGAGTGCATGGAGAAAGAGGAAGGGGACATCACCCCAATTCAATGCTGGAAGGAGCACCATGTGAAGACCAGTTGCCTGAACACAAAGATGGATGTAGTGTTGGAGGCTCTTAGGATTCGACCGCTGGCTCTTCCGGCTGGGCGAATGGGTGGTGTGTCGACGGTTCCATACGGTGATCTCCTACGTCATTTGGCGGGTCATTGCGACTTTTGAGGCCGGTTCTGTGTTTTCGGTGGCTACTGAGTCCAACGTTCATACAGCTAGTTTGTCTAATTTGGGATCCTTTTGCATATTTTGTGTCCGTAATGGGGGAAGTGGGCTTATGGGGGTCTGCAATCTGTGAATTAACGCATTATTATATATCAGTCTCTGTTTTGTAATGGGTGATTCCGGGGGTCTAAGAATTCTCTTGTCGGGTGGTGGGATGTTTTGGAAGCTATCGCTCATTGGTTTTATGCCGTGAGGATGTTTTGGAAGCCATGCATCTCTTTTCTATGTTAATATAATTTCGTTCTTACTTACAAAAAAAACAAACAAAATAATATATAAATATATCAATAAACAAATAATGACATAATAAAAGAAAAATAATTAAACAAATATTAAGTAAATTTGATATGTAATTAATCAAATAGATAGAGACGTACGTTTCCATTGAAAAGGCACATAAGACCATATTTAAATGGTCCATCAAATTGTAATGTAATCATACCTCATTAATTCATATTCAATATTATCTATTCTTTCCAAATGGAGTTATTTTCTATTGGTTGAGAATATTTGGATACAGATATTATATCTAAGGCTGTGTTTTAATCTCAAGTTCACTTAAATCACTTAAGTGAACTGTGTAAAAACACTTTATTTTTCGAAAAGTCACTTTTAAGTTTTAACCTAAATAAATAAAAAATATACTTTATAACTTAAAGTCATTTATAAAGTACAAGTCACTTTAATAAAGTACATCCCACTTTGAAATTATAAAGTCACATCGTAAGTACTTTAATAAATACACTTGCTAAATTCACTTAATGTCATATAATGAGACTCCATCATCTTGGACCCCTTCACCTAGGCACCTTCAGGAGTACTTCCAAGCTACCAAAACTAACAAAGCTATTCTAATTTAACAACTAATGCTGGTAAACTTTTTTTAAGCACACTTCGGAATTTAAATCAAAACAATAGACAGAAAATTAAAGTAATCTAAAAATAGTGCTGAAACTTATCAAAATAAATATCGTGAGTCAGATCTCAGTTTGCATGGTCTAATCTCATGGGCAGCTTAGAAGCCGTTTTTCATCCTTAGAAATGAGGTTCCAGGATTATGTCAAATCAGTAACATCAGACTCAGCAAATTCTGATATCTATTCTATGGAAATTAAATTGCAATAAATGAAATCAAAGGACAGGAAAACAACTTAATCGAAATATGGAAATCGAAGTACCAGAAATTTAAAGGAAATTTAAGCTATGGTACAGGAAGGAAAAATGAAATCAAACTACACTAACTGTGAATTATAAAAGCTTCTATACTATTGTCTACTCTAGAAAACATATGAATTAAGAACCAGAAATTGTACTACGAATAAAGATAGATGTTTTTGGTGTTTTTATCTTATAGTGAATGCTAATCAAAATGTGTACAGGAAATAAGATGCAACGCTGGTCTGCAACAGGTGTCTAAATAAATCCAACAACACACATCAATATACAGAGATTTACAATGAAATTAATAAAAATCAAGAACAAGTTACTTATACAGTCATTAAGAAATCAAGTGATCTAATATTTACCTGAACACACAAGCTAAAATTAAAGTACAAAAGAAAGCTTCGCTATCCCAAGTCGGTGGGCCCTGGCCAGTTGGTAGGCGAGCTTGAACTATGCTATACAAAAACTGAAATGGACACTATCCTTAGAAATAAGCTTCCATTAATTTGAAAAAAGCGTGGATCACAGTGTTACCGAGCCTGAACTATGCTATACAAAAACTGAAATGGACACTATCCTTAGAAACAAGCTTCCATTAATTTGAAAAAAGCGTGGATCACAGTGTTACCGAGTTTGTTACGTAACGAGTCTGAAATTACAATTCAGCGGCATAACAATTCTTTCACATCTCTATTTCTTTCTCTCCTTTTCTTGTAGAATGTTGAAACCTATATATAGGCAAATGAAGAGTTCCTTTTACTAAATTTATCCTATAACAGTTTAGCAATTTAAGCGTTCATGATCCTATTGAATTGAATCTCACATATGAAGATAAGACAAGAAATAGAGAATATAGGTTCGACCGACCTCATCCTCATGACACACATTGCATGAATGATGAGTCAATCTCATATCTCGGATTTCTGAACTGATTGGTGCCATAACAAATGGATACCCTGTGCCTCATTTGCTTGTACTGAATGCTTCTTTGAGCGGTGACTTGGAGCTTTGCGACATAACTTGTGTTGAATTTTAGCATTAGCATGAATACAAAAAATTTGCAGACCAACTTTAAACAAATGACAAGTGCAGTAAAATAACATTCATCACATCAATACAATGGACACAAGAGTTTTTCACTGGGGAAACCTTTAAGGGACAAAACCCCCAAAAAGCATTAGTAACTCATCTCGTAAATGAGATGAGTGAAATTCTTCAAAAAGTTCCACAAATCCCAATAGGGTTAACCACAATACCAGAAGATCAATTTTCCAATTACATACAAGAATGCCCAATTAGGGCTTTTCCAAAAATTAGGGCTTGTAGCCATTTTCTCTCTCCTACCCAACAGACTGCCCGGAAAGACTGTCAACTGCCCGGATCTGATCTGTACCTGTCAGTCTGCTGCCTGTCCGTATGGATCTGCTGCCCGCTATACGGATTAGCTGCCTGCTGCCCGGTTGCCTACCCGGTGGTCTGTTTCTCTGTCTGGCTGCCCTGTGGTAACTCTGCTGCTGCCCAACTGCCCTGTGGCAGCTCTGCTGCTGCCCGCAGCCTGTCCCGTGTCTTTACGGGCTGGCCCGTGAGCTGCCCTAGGGCCTGTGCAGATTTAGGCTGCTACAGGACCCTCATGGGTCTGCCTACAGGCTGCCCAGAGGGCTTGTGTGGCCACGAGAGCCCTCACGGGTCTGCCCAAGGGTTGGCCATGGGCCAAACCCTCACGGGTATGCCTGTAGTAGGCTGCTCGAGGGTGCCGAGAGGGGCAGTGCCCTTTTGTGGCCTGCCCGGAAAATAGAAGAGGGCAGCCCGTGAAGGAGAGGGCTGCCCCGAAAAACAAACCCTGCTGCCCGGAATAGAAGGAGCTGCCCAGAATGTGAGAAGCTGCCCGGAATTGGAAAGGAGACTGCCCGATGAGAGAAGAAGTTTGCTGCTGAAGATGAGGGTTTGCTAAAAACCCTTAAGACAGAAAAATAGTAGAAACCCTAGCTTAGGGTTTTCCTTCAATGGATGATGATGCCCTAGCTAGACTCATCAATGCTAGGGATAATCACAAGATCTTCTTCTTCAAACTTGAGCAGTTGTACCTGTGAGAGCAAGTGTGTGTGTAATAATGAATTGGCTTGATCTTCTTTTATATCCTTGAGTCACTTGTAAGTGGACCAAAATTAGAAAGAACAAAATAATATTATTTTATTCGTTTCTAATTTTCACTTTTACCTTTAGAATTTCTGTGGTCCAAAAATTCTTTATGTTTTTTTGACTTTTATTAAAGTCCTTATGTATTTTTGACTTTTATTTTTAGTCCTTTTTTCTTGTGGTCCAAAAGTCCTTATGTATTTTTGACTTTTGCTTTTAGCCTTTCTTCAAGTGCCCCTGTGGTCATCACCTGTGGTCTTTTATTTCCTTTCGAATTACATCATCATAAACCAATAGAGTTACTAATGCTTTTATCTCACACTCTGTGTGACACCAAGATCAGGTACTAGGGTATCTTAGCCA
The DNA here is from genome assembly GCA_001517045.1 of Pseudotsuga menziesii. Classification (NCBI taxonomy): domain Eukaryota; kingdom Viridiplantae; phylum Streptophyta; class Pinopsida; order Pinales; family Pinaceae; genus Pseudotsuga; species Pseudotsuga menziesii. The sequence continues at coordinate 199,499 of LPNX011059091.1, read as the reverse complement.
AGGGTAGCTAAGCCTTGGAGAAGAACGCAAAGCCCATTAATCAAGGGTTAGAGTGTTACACATGTCTAGACCTAGTCTATGACTTATAGTGCCTTCCTGGTAACAGGCAAGGTGCCTCAGCCATGGGCTGCATAATTTGACCCTAGGTCAAATACTTGGTAACAGACCAAGCGCCTCCATTCTCTTCTCGAAGAGAATGGCTACTCAGAACTAAGTTGAGTCTATCAGTACTAGACTGGTCCACATCGTGGTCCCGGACCAGATGTCTACCATTCAACAGAATGGTCACTCAACACAGGGTTGAGTACCCCCAAGGTAGAGCTGGGTCCATATCATAGTCAAGGATTAGATATCATCATTCAACAGAATGATCACTCAACACTAGGTTGAGTCCACACCGTGGTCCTGGACCAGGTGTCTTCATTCTCCTAAGAGAACGGTGCTCGATGCTGCTCAGAAAAATCAACAACTTGGATGAGGTGCGAAGGACACGAAGCCATATCGAGATCATGACACACAAAACCCATATGCTTGATCTTCTCCTCGAGGCATGGAACTATGTCAACTGTTGAACAGTGCTGGAATTGGGTACGAGAACTGCTATAAGAGTACAGGAATAGGACTATGGTACCAGAATGAGTTCATCATTAGTAAATTGACTTCAAAACCAATTTCAATTCATTAAAAACATTGAAATAAGTAAAAATCAATAACATTTACCTTCCTGTGCTTTATAAGAAAGGATTTGGATGGAAATATAGACGTAGGGTATGAGGATATCAAAAGAGTAAGGGAAAATGACAAAATTGGGAGGATAATATGTGCAAATAGCGGGAAAAAGGGTGGTTCAACATGTCCCCCATACCGAGAGTGTTGCATGTTCCCATGAAAAGAATCCTGCAAAAATGTAGCTGGCTTTCTGATGCATCAAATTCCAGTGGCATCCACAAGGACATTGAGGCCTTGCGACTGTTGTCTGATTTCCTTGAGTTGCTTCTTGAGGTCTTGTAAAGGAGACGTATCTTGTTTTCCTTAAATGCCTTCTGAGCACCCTATTTTATTTCTTGTTCCTTTGAATCAATTTATCATTCTTCTTCTGCAGCTTTTAACTATGTGTCCTGAGCAATTGGTTCTCCACTTTAATATGTCTGTCAAGAATACTGAACTCGCGAACTTGCTCTTTCAATTTTTGATTCTTCTCCCTCAATCGAACAAGTTCTGTCGAGTCATAAGTTGAGTAAAACTCCAAGAAGGAAGTTCTGGAACAGGAGGTTCATCAACCCTCTGAACCAATTTTCGTTTTTTAGTCCATCGGGGCTTGAAGTGAAAGCCCTCGTCAACATCGAGAATATCAACATCTGATTCTTCTGTCATTTGTATTTGTGGGTCAAATCCTTCAGCAGCTTTCCCTGGATCAGGCTCTTGCATTGATTGCTCCTCTACATTTCCAATTTCTGTATCCACAGTCTGGGCTTCAAATGCTCTGTTTCCACATTTTCTGTGTTCAAGCCCTCGACCTCTAAATCCTAATCCTGTGAACCTGTGGCTTCCAAATTCTTGCTTATACAAGGTATATGAAATGATTGCATCGTGTGGCATAACGGTCACATTATACCACACATCAATATATGAAATGATTGCATTGTGTGGTATAACGGTCATTGTAATATGTATAATGGTCAGGAGGTGTTGTTGGTTAGTTAAATCGTATGACAATAGGGATTGAGACAATAATCCTGGAAATGCGCCATACACTTTTGATAGGATCATTGGAAGCACTTTTAAGAATAACAAGACATTCAGGATAATGATTGCAGGGTATTATGATCTGGGAAAATGATAGGCATAAATGAGTTTAGGATAGGGTGCAAGGATATATATTTTATATTTTTTATATACCGTGTTTCCCCAGACAACCATTTTGGGGGCGGGGGGGGGGTCACATTTCCAGCTGTTCCCGTTTCAGAAACTTGGAAACATCTCCAAGTTTCCTGAACTTAGGGTGCAAGCTTACGATAACTCAAGAGGGCTATCATTGTCGCCTAAATACTCATATATGACATTAGTATATTTACTATCCTTGCAGATGAATTTTTTTTCTCTCTCAATATCTTGTGATTATGGTCTGCATCTCATGGTGTGATATATCTTCGTTTTATCTATTATAATATTTTAATACCCATTCTGTTATTGTCATTTCATGCTGAGTTTCTTTTAGTTTTTTCATAGGTGCACATCGAACCCTCACCCATTTTGTTCCTTTGGGTTTGCCAATGTCTTATGTTACCTATTTCAGCATTCTCCTTGTACTCTATTTCTTTCAGTTCTTATAGAGACGCCTTTGCTTTCCCTTTGCTTACTCATTGATGTACTTTTATAGTCCCTTTGGTCATTTGATACCACCAATGGACTTTTGTATTTAAATTAAATTCAAGGAATAGTTGGCAGCTTTGCTTAGTACTTGGACATACAAGGCGGAGCTCTGATCTCAATATGTTAGTGTTTGCTTAGTTCCTTTTAATCTTGTGTTCTGTTTTCACTTATTGTTTTTAGTATTTTTTCTCATTTTAGTTTTTATTGAGTTCATCTTTTAGTTTTTTTAAAAGTGCGCATTGAACTGTAACCCATTTTGTTCCTTTGGGTTTGGCAGAGTCCTATGCTACCTATTTCGACATTCTGCTTGTACACTTTCTTTTTAGTTCTTATAGAGATAGATTCTTTTGCACTCCCATTGCTTACTCATTGATGTGCTTTTATAGTCCCACTGACCATTTGAGACCACCAATGGACTCTGGTATTTAAATTAAATATAGGGGATAGTGAATACTGGGCAACTTTGATTAGTACTTGGACATCCAAGGCGGAGCTTGGACCTCAGTATGTTAGTGTTGGCTCGGTTCCTTTAAATCTTATGTTCTGTTTGCACTTCTCACTTTTGTTGTCTTTTTTTTTTCATTTTAAGTGGTGCTAATATCTTCATACTATTTTGCATTGATATGTTTTTTGGGCTAACCATACATGTTAAGGAAACTATGCTTGAAATCAATCCGTTCAACAGGTTTGGCTATGACTATTCTTACTGTAGCCAAGACTGCTCCTTGAAATGTTGTTTTCTTTCTAGTCCTGTTTGAGTGATTCAATGATGTTTTTCTTCGTCTTTTTTTCTATTTTTAAGTGGTGGTAATAGCTTCACATTATTTTGTATTGATATGTTTTTAACTTTTTTGGGCTACCCATACATGTTAAGGAAATTTTGCTTGAAATCAATACTTTAACAGGTTTGGCTATGACAATTCTTACTGTAGCCAAGGCGGCTCCTTGAAATACTTTTCTCTTTCTAGTCCTGATTGAGTGATTCAATGTTGTTTTTTAGAATTGCTTAGAACCTGTTTTATCTTTGCAATAATTATGAATGCTTGTGCATTTAATTCTGAGAGTGCTCTGTAATGTTTACAAATATTAAATAAATAAATAAATAGTAATGCATAATAATAATGATAATAAATAAATAAATAAATAATTAAAAATAAAAAAGTTATTTAAGTTAACTAAAGACATGTCCCTTAATGTGAAAGGATATAGATAGACCTATTTATTGGGTCTTGATTGTACTTGCAACCATCATTTTATTATTTATCATTTTATACATTTTATAAATATAACATATATTTATTTCATAAGATTTTACACTTTCCAGTACATGTTCATTTGTTATTCCTGCATTATTTTTGCTGAAACTTAAGATCTTGTATTGATTAGCAGTTGTTTAGTCTACTAATAGTTTTATCTGGTTATTGATGGATCCCATTTGTTGAAACACTAACCTTTTGGTAGGTCTTCACGTTTTCCAGAGAGTTGAATTTGCTGTACAACTATTTTTTTAAAACTTGATCCTATCTCCTATTAGAATTTATGTCAGAGCACTCTGATTTAGATGATGTAGTTGTAGATGATGATGATGTTTCACTATATTCATGGCTTAGTTGACTATATCATAGTTGTAACTTACAAGTGCTGGATTTAAGACATGCGATGATTTTTCTTTGTAAACAGAAGATTTAGATGATGTAGTTGTAGATGATGATGATGTTTCACTATATTCATGGCTTAGTTGACTATATCATAGTTGTACCTTACAAGTGCTGGATTGAAGATGTGCGATGATTTTTCTTTGTAAACAGAAAATTTACAAATTATTACGGGGAATGGTTTTGATTGTTTAAAACTTTAAAAGTAGGATTAAGATAGACTGGTGATGATTGAGTGGATCACCCTCATGCCATTGTATATTTTTACAGGTGATAGAGTCAGGTATGTTGGACCAAGTAATGGGTCATCAACAGCCAGTTTTGCTGTTTCTGCTCACCGTGGTTCCTCTGGGTATGTAGTGTATGTAAGATGGCTACTTCAGTTTTTAGTTTTGCAGATAAGCAGAATAGTGGCTAAATCATGATTTTTATTTCTGAAGACTTTATATGGATTTTGGCAGTTGCTTTTTAGGAAAATGTTTTTATGATAACAATGCCAAGGAGCATATTAATTTCAAATGATCGGCAGATTACCTGTTTTCTTGTAACTCTATTATTTATTGTTTCTTGAATATCGGCAGTCATTTCTTATTGCAGAAGCAAAGGGCCATCGGTTGGTGCCAAAGGTCGAGTAATACTTTTGTTGGATGAGAATCCCAATAAAGTTGGAGTCCGGTTTGATAAGCCAGTTTATGGTGGAAACAACATGGTGGATCTTTGTGAAGATGGCTATGGGTATTTTTGCAATGGTATGTCCTCAACTACCATACTGTTCAAAAAGTTTAAATTCTCCCTCAACTATGATTTCTCTATTGCTTCAATTCAATTTAGCATTTTTGATACTACTTTGGCAGCGCGTTCCCTTTCTCCCTCTCTCTCTAAGACACAGACAGATACCTATCCTTCTTGAGTCTTATGATCATGGTTATGATGTATTGACCTTAAAGCAAATGTTTGCTGCAACAATGGAATGTGCATGTTTCTTCCTTTACAATAGCTTTGCTGTCTCCCATTTGTTCTTTGATTATTACTTTCAATCAATATTTGAATCGCTACATGTAAATGCTCCACAGCTGATCACCTGTACAGAGATCACTTACATAGCACTACTAAGGTGCTACTAATGAGTGGGCTCTTTCCATCCTTGCTTATATAAGGTGGGGCAATGCACATGCTATTTTGGTTGGCAATATAATAATGCATGATGTATTTTCTCTTGTCAATTTATGAAACACAAGATTCATTTTCTTTAGGAAAAAGGATACAAGTAATGGAACACAGATACCAGAGCATAGATCGTAGTTCTAGAACCACGAAGAAAGATACGGCATCCACCTGATTGGCTTCAATATATTCACAACCAATTCTCTAGTGCAACATAGTGCAATGATCAACACTTCTAGCATTAATCACCATTACCCTCCACCTCACCACTTGGAAGTAGATTGCAAAGGCATGCAGACACATGCTCAGCCGTGTTGCTGGATCTACTAGGCTTTGAGGATGGATCCATTAATCCCCTGGTCAGGCTGGATCACATGCAGGTTTGACCACGTATCCAGTGATAAAAGTTTTTTGATAGAAAAATTTAAAAATCCCACTTGCTGTTTGACCATGGATCCATTCATAAAATATTATTTAATAGAAAAAATCCCACCCGCCACTGAAACACTAAAATAAATAACCCTAAATCTCATTCCTAGACTCTAAGAAGACACCTCCCTCCCATTCCTAAACACACAAGATAATTTCATCTCCTAGCAACTGCGTGGTAGTTGGATAAGATAATTTTATTAATGTCCAACAAATGGCGACAAAAGTTGGTTAATGGAACTAAATGGAACAATTAGTGTAAATACAATGTGGGAGTGAAAACAACTCCTAGATCAGTGCTAAAAGAAAAAGGATAAGGATCTAAGTGTAAATCCTCAAAAGTTATAAACTATTTTAAGCAACTCATCATATTGGCATTAAAATGAACACATCGGAATTAAAAGTATTCACTTTATGTTTGCAAAAATTAACATAAGCATAGTGAGGTTTGAGGATCATACCTGGAAGATTTCCAATAGACCCACTTACAAATTTGATGAGAAGATGGAACCGTTGAGTCTGAGTTTCTCGCTCCCACCAACTATAGCCAAGAGGACAACATGTTGGGGACGGCTCTCCTCTCATCCAATCCCTCAATCATTCCAACTGAAGGCCCTTGAGCCTTCAATCAATAAACCAATGGTAGATTTTGTTTGTCTTACTTTAGGATACCAAGTGTAATATCCCAAATACTGATATTCTCTAATGTTCTATGATAGTGCTGACTAGCACACTCAATCTCATACAAATTTGCAAAATAACTGTGCATGCAAACTCGCCATGCAAAAATGCCCTAAAACATAGCTAAATTAGGGTTAGGGTTTTGCAGAGAGAAATTAACACTTACCACTGATATTCTGGCTGATAATGACTCCAGAGATAGCTGCATGCATAAGGATCCGGATGGGTGGTCTAATAATGCTCTTTTCCTCTGGTGTTACTACCTCGTAGTATCGTAAAAACCCTCCAGACTGAAGGTGACGTTTTTGTAGGAGGAGAGGTTCATTCAGGCTAAACATTTCTGAGCTTGTTCGTTTGCTGATGCCGAAGAGATGGCTTGGCACATGCAGAGGTTTGGCTGCCTCTAAGTGCCCTAGCGAATTGATTAGCAGTTTTGTTGCTCACGCCCCCAACTGGTCTGTTTGGCTGATAGTTGCTCCAGGTGAGCAAACTGATGGTTGATAATCACTGCATACCGTAGGATAGGCCTGCTGAGAAAGAGGAAGCTGACATGCGGAGGAAAGATTGGGTTTTGTGGTCCCAGCGAATCCTTCTGTGTTTTCCCTGCGTCTTCCGGTTGCAAAACGTGGATCTACTAATAACCCTTCGGAATGTGTTGGATCTCCGAATACTGTAGTATATAATGGATGCAATGGATAAACCTGGATGATCTATCCCAATAAGAGACTAGGGTAGATATCTCACTACCGAACCCTCGCTAGTTGAAGACACCGTCTGCAACTCCAACTGTTGCGGTTGCACGCTGTGCTGCTGCTCGAAACTCCAAAATCAATCAACAATAAAAATAGATATCTCCTTTAGTCCCATAACCCTTCTTAAATAGATCTTCATATGCTTTTAGGGTTTGCATGTCACTTTTAGGGTTTATGCTTCACTTTTGCGTGCATGCAATTCTAATTTCATGTTGACTTTAATACTGAAGAAATAAGGCCTACATGCTCCGCATGCTTTATGATAATAACTTTGATGACCCTCTTTACTATACTGATGACTGAATAATTGTCCTAATATGCTCCCAGTATTAAAGGCCCTCGTTCAATTCCCTTTTTCTCAAAAAACGAAACATTACACCAAGCTCCAAGAATTCTCAAGAGCAACGTTTGCTCAAAATCAAAAAGATATCTTGACCATCACCTCAACCTCACTTAAATAGTTATTCTTAATGCGTAGACTCCACTTGTCATCAAGTAATTACTCTTATCTTTAACCATGCTACTTTTAGTTAGCTATTTGCTTTATTTATATTTTCCCCTTTATTTCTTTTTAGTCATTTCACTCATTTTTACTTCTCTTTAATAAAATAGTCAATTTATTATTTCACTATTATTATTATTATCTATATTATTTATATTATTCTTATCATTGTTATTATTGTTATTATTACTTATGATTATTATTTTTACTTATCATTATTATTATTACTTTTAAGACCACTTATTTATTTTCATCACCAAAGTAGATTAATTCAAAATATGGGGTATTATATACTCCCCCACTTCAAGCATCTTGATCTTAAAGTTAACTTTAATAATGTTACTTATAGATTTTTACTTCCATACAATCCTCTCAGCCCCCCTCTGTTGAACTAGTATAAGAGCCAACCAAGTGACTACATTAAGCATTGAAAGTCTACGTCACAACTTCAAGGAAGTGTGAGTACAACTCTAGCCATGTTCTTGGCTTTTGGCATTAAGATTAATGCCTATTGATCTAACCAGGGCCTTAAGGTTCATTGCCTCATTTGTCTAAGGAAGCATTTGGTCAAGTACACTAACTCGCATACCCTAGGCATCTCAAAAGGCTAACCTAAACATCCTCCCCAACACCTACCAGGTACTCAAACCCTAGGCATCGAAGTCTTATCACACAACATCATCGACAAGTACAACTCTGACCCCTCTTCTGGACTTTAGCATCTCAACTCCAATGCCAACTACTTAGGCCTTCTCAAGATGGTCCCATCTCCCATTGACAATTATTCAAGGTAAAAATGAACCGTTGGCAAGGGTTTATTGGTTTACTTTGCCCTAACCCATAATGTGTTAGTTGTAGATGTTCTCCTTCGTAGGTATGGGATCCAATGTGATCATTGAATGAATTCCCCCCCTTGGCCCATTGGTGGATTTCCATCAATCACCACCTTGCAACATACAACTAATGCATTAATTATAATCATAAGATCATCATCTCATAGAGAAAAATCTACATGCTCTCTATTGCATGTCAACATGAGAACACAATGTTATGAATAGTAAGGCACCACATGCCCATGCTTGTTATCATAAAAGAACTGCATGCCATTATAAAATATCCTCAAAAGAAAAATCACCTCATCATATCTTCATCAAAGATACAGCAATGCCATCATGGCATGCAATCAAAACCATTTCATCAACATAAATATATGCTAAATATCCCAAATGTTCTTAAACTGTATAACATCACGAATATGATAATCATCTCAACACATAGCATATGCAGAACAATAAAACATCATGAACCTCCTTATCACGATTCATCAACAAAATCAAAGTCATTAGCATGCATGACCATACAAGCAATGATTACCAGATATTGTGTCTAATGTAAGAAATATCATCAAAACATCCATCTAACACATGGATTTTATCAGTCCAAGATGACCTTACAAAAGGTTATCATGAAATGCTATACTATGAGTGACATGTGGTATCCTTAAGATACTGACTGTCTTTTAATTATTGTTTCTCATCTTGCCACAAGAAGATTGCCATTTTATTGGGGTATGCACATTTGATATATCAATCAAATGCTAGAGTTTCTCATTTACTTTATCATCATAGTATATTGTTAAATTTTCAAGTAACCCTCATCATCCAGTGCCACAATCTCTAGTCGTGTATTTGTTTCTGCACAGTGAAATTCGGTGAAATGGACAGTAAACTATTATTATCCTTACTAGCATGCCCTGAACAAATGATATCAAAATTAAATTTCTGTCCATCAAGAGATTCATAAGTGCATCTATTGTTTAACTCACTATCTCTTTGCCCTATCTTTGATCATCACCCAAGGCTTTAATGTCCCTTTGCATCTATATCTCAACTCCTTCCTATGAAATTTTATGTTTAAACCCTTGATTGACAACTTCTTGAATGCTTTCTTGAGTTACAATGTAGATTTTTCACTAGTTTTCAGCCACCGGTTTTAAGTAAAAATTATATCTCTGTTTATGACATTCTCAGAAAAATAAAGTGCTGGAAATAAACAAAATTTTTCAGACTTAAAACACTGCTGTAACCAATCTTTTTCAGTGACAGTAAATAAAAATCAGCACGCCATTTAATCACACAGAACACTAGTATTTTTGGCCAATGGCTCTGAAAAACCCCACTAGGGGAAAACCAGTCAGAGAGAGATTTTATTATAGGGAAATTTACAGCGAAACTTGGAAATTTTCAGACTAACTTATCTCAACCCCGAAGAGAAAATTTCTGCCTCATTTTCTGTGCCAAACAAGAAAAAAAAATCAAACTCAGGTTTTTTTTCTCTGTTTTTTGCCTTGATTTCCGTGCTACTGTACGGACTGTACCATACAGACCTTGAAATCCGTGCCCAAGAATTTTTTTCTCAAAAATCGTGCCCAGAAATCTCCCTCGAAAAACGTGCCCGCTTCCTCGAAAACTTTACCGTACAGACTATACGGACCAGCAATAAGTGCTGCTGTCTTCTCGATTTTTGTGCCCTCTTTGCTGCTGTCCTTTCCCTCGATTTGCGTGCTGCAAATTTTTCCTCTTGTTCAGGAAAAATGGAAACTTTCTATCTTCTCTCTCTCAGCTCTCTCTTCTCACTTCAATATGCAAAAGTGAGGCAAAATGCCTTTCCCATGCCTTTTTGAGAAAACCCCAGGGTGAGTCTAATCTAACGATGGAGATTAGATTAGATCAACGGCTGAAATTAAATGCTCATATTTTATTTCTAAAATATTAATTTCACTCACCCACTTAAATTTATCAAAAAGTGACTTTAATGCTCTAAAGTCAAATTAAATGCTTTTACTTAAGTCATTTAATGCAAGGGTCACTTTATGCCCCCTCTTCTAAGTGACTTAGGCAAAAGTCACTAGGGGAACACTTCCCTAGATACAAAACTAACACTCCCTCTTACCGAGGTAGGTGTTCTGCACCACTCCCAACTTGTCTCTGAAGAAGACAAACTTGCCCCTTCCCAAAGACTTCGTCAGAATGTCAGCTACTTGCTCATATGTGGAAATGTACTGAAGCATCACTGCCCCTCTCTGAACATATTCTCGGATGAAATGATACCTGATCTCAATGTGCTTTGACTTGTCATGGAAAACCGGATTCTCAGAGAGCTGGATGCAACTCTGATTGTCACAGTAAATAACCATAGGCCTAAGCTCCTGACCAAATAGACTCACCAGCAACTTGCGAAGCCACAAGGCCTAGCACCTGGCCAAACTGGCTGCCATGTACTCAGCCTTTGCAGTACTCAATGCAACGGACTTCTGCTTTCGACTGAACCACGACATTGTTGTCGAGCCCAAACTGAAACAACATCTGGAAGTGCTCTTCCAGTCTACCACACTGCCTGCCCAATTTGAATCTGTATAGCCAACCAATTTGATCCCCTCTAACCTCCTATAGTCCAAACCAAAATCCACTGTCCCTGAAAGATAGCGCAATACATGTTTTGCAGCGACCCAATGCACACTCCTAGGCTCAACCATGAATTGCCTAAGAGTGTTCACTGCAAAACACAAATCTGGCCGAGTGTTGACCAAATACATCTGTTACCGACTAGGCTGCACCTAGTCGGTACTTTCAGTGAGCCGCCAGTGATGAACAAGATACTTGTTCATATTCAGAGTTCAGAGGTCCTTTCAGGCCTCCAGGGTCGTTTTATTTTTTGTAATGCATGTTCATACCCCCTTGGGGAAATTGTAAAAAATGTCCTAGCATTTAAATTTTTATAAAAGGCTCGGTTTCCCAACCTTAAGCATCAAGCGGACTAGCCCAGAGTGTTTTTTCCCTTGGTTATTATTGGTTGTTGAACAAACGACTAATAATTTCTGAGTTTTTCACTCACACCTCCAAAGCTGGGGTAGTCATCTTGGTGTTGCGGCCTAAGGAGGTTATTAGAGCCTTCCTGTCGGTGTTTTTCACCATGCTAGGCATTCGAATTGAGTCGTATGGACGTGTACTAGGTCCCCCTAAAGTTTCGTCAATTTCCGTAAAAAATAATTTTTTTTCCGTTTTTTACGCCATTTTTTAATGGTTTAATTAAAAAACTTCAGATTGTAATAAAAGTCAGATACAGAGTCCGTTTCTGACGTGGGGACACTCGTTTTCACACCTGGAGCATCCACTTTACCCTTGGGACCACTTTCTACATCAGTTGGGCAGCCGAAAAACCCCGTGAGGCATTATTTGGGCTAAAAGTGCATAAAAATAGCATTTTAATGCGAAATTATGACAAATTGAAACTATGGTCAAAAGTTGAAAAGTCAAATTTATTAAAATATTTGAGTGGTGGGGTTTAAATTAAATTTTGATTTAATGGGTGGATATTAGTGTGAGGATAAAGAGGTGACGTCCATGCTAATGAAGTGAAGTGCGAGTTACGTGGATGAATGGACCCCACTTCTTATTAGTTTGAGGTTTTTAATGTTTGATAAAATCATATGATATCATTCACGTGAGAGGGTGCAGACGTCAACGGTTATGTGGAGCTCACGTGAGAGGATGGAGACGTCAACCAAATGTGTTGTTCACGCTGGCATTTTGGAGTTGCGTTGGCAGTGGACCCCCTTTACTTTAGCCTTGGTTTCAAATTAATAAAGTTTACCATACGGCAAAGCTTGGATCAGCGAGTATTTTATGGGTGGAACTCACGTCACATATAGCCGTACAATCGGGTGAAGGAAATCATGGCTTGCGATTTGGTCTTGATGAATGGTTGGTATGTGTTGGCAGTTTTTGGTTTGTTGGAGGAGTTTGGTGAGAGAGGCGTCACTCACCTTCTCTGTTCAACTCAGTCCAAGCCCAGTTACACTCTGACTTCATTTTCAGTATTGATGAGGCCCCCCTAGGTCTCCCTTTTCCTATATAGGCTGGTTTCTTCTCCTTTGTTCAGCATCAAAAGGTGGAACCTCTGCTTGTAATATTGTAATAGTTTTCTTGAAGTATTGTGAATAAAAGGCTTTGGAGGCAATTTCTGTGTGGGATCTATGGATGTTTGGATAGAGTTTACTCTACATTTGTGAGGTAACCTGTATTTGTTTTCATGCTTGCATATGTTTGGGATTAACTTGCTTTCGAAAGGAAATGGTATTTTTGTAGAGATAAAAGGTAATTCTTGTTAGGTTACTCTTTTATTGCAAGTCGAGGAAGACTATTTGATATATGTATGAGTTTATGCTTGGATCTACATTGTTGTTGTAGTCCCTTTCGGTTTACACAGGTATTTTTTTTAATCCCCATTGCTAGTGTTGATAATCTTTTGCAGGAAGCTAATGTTGGAGTATTGATGAGCGAATGTGCTCTACCTTTCCTTCAGTAAAATTTGAAAATAAGCTCTGTCCCTCTGATCTCACCAAGGAAGCTTTTTCTGTCCTTTATTTCTTGCTCTACTCTGGGTTCTTTGGATTTTGATCTACAAATTTCTTAAAATTTTCTTTCGGTTTCAAACGTTTCCACATTAGATCTAGCATCTAAAGTCATATCAAAGGTAGATCTGATGTCTAAAAGTTTCTATTTCTAGTTTGCTTCAACGGTACATTTAAAATTTTAGATCTAGTTACTTTTCCCTTATTTCCGCAAGTTTAAAAATTTTGAAAATTAAAAAAGCTTGTTGAAAGAGTTTCTATGCATTTTAAAGTTTGATCTAGCATTTTGTGCTTAAGATTTGCTTGCCATTCTCTTCAAGAGGCAAGCAAAGATCCTAAGAGGGCAAGCTTTTTAGCTTACCTCACTTAGTTATTTCCTTGTTTTTGTAATCAGTTGTTACTTAGATTTTTTTTGTAAATTTTTGCATGCTGCCCAAAGACACTTCCAAAGTGTTTTTGGGCATCTTTCACTGACATATGCTTGCTGGTTTTTAGCAGGCCCATTAAAAAAGAGAAGGAAACTCTGCCCAAAATTAGCTTTTTCGAGCATCCGGAGCTCCCAGGAGGCTTTCCCTTAGCTGGGCCTATTTCCTTTGCATGTTGTAAGCCTTTGGATCCCAGATAACAAGGACCAAAGAGCATTCTCTGCTGAAGCATTGTAACCGATTAATAAAATCAAGTTTGAGTAGGCTCAGTAGAGCCTGGTCCCCATCCCCCTTGGGGGATTTGTGTCGGTGTCCTTTTCTGTTTTCTTATATGCTGGTAGCGTAGTTGTCTTTCTTTATCATTTCATGCTGTGTTTAAGTTGTGCAAAAGTAACCTGAATACTTACCCATTGCGCTATACCGAAGTACCATAAGGGAAAAGATTTGAGCAGTGTAGTATTAAAAAAACAAAAACAATTTTGTTATGCACTGCTAAGTTAAAATGAACCCCCTCGCTTTCCTGAGTATAGGTTCGTGGATAAGGGCTTGCCCGAGTACTGAATTTGGAAAGAGACTCCAGGGTTTTTATCTTTTTTCTAAATCAGAAAACTTGTTCTAATTAAAATAAACCAAGACTCCTTCCCCGTATGCTCTACACCGCTGCTGCCTGTCTGATCAGTTGGCTGTATCAGAAAGGGATACGAGTTACTAGATCTAATAGGAAAATCCACACAAGTAATTTTCTTGAGAACTCGGGAGGTTGCAAAGAGTAATCACTACAGAGTCAGGGGGCTACTCTAAGCAGGTCTATCCTCGCCCTGTTGGACACTTGGTATTACTGCTTTAGCACTCAGTTCGAAGGGACTTGACTTGTTGGTCCAAACCCACAATTTACCCATTCCTTAATCAATTCATTTAATAAATTAAAATTTACCAATCGAGACACTGCAATACATTCACTGAGACTACACTAGCAACCCACTTTTGCAAGCACTCTTTTCATTTTGGCACTGGTCTTTTCTGTTCCTTTTTTGCATAAGTTAATCTCGCAATGTGTCATTGAATTTTGTGTATCTAATTTGAGTTAAGGTGTTGCTAAGGTTAAATTTTGTTGGAGGTAATTGGTAATTTCTTAAATTCATCCATTCCATATTAAAACTCCTAGAATTAATTATTTCTCTCGTAGAGTAAAAACCTTAGATTTTACTTTTCATTAGGGTCCACCCCCCTTGGCTTTGCTAGGAGTTGGTCTAGATGGAGGAGCTGAGTATCAGGTGACAACACTTGGCTCGAGCTTGCCCCCAAGGTCGCACCCAGTGGCTTGAAGATTTCTGCCACGTTACCCATGGTGCGAATTAGGCGGTAACAACATCAATGACCCGATAAGCTGACGGTACAAGGTAGGATCCACCAACTCTCCCTCGGAAGCATGAAGCTTCTTCCAGTTGGTGGTCATAGGTGTCGACACCTGTGGACCAGTCAATCTTGAAATCTGTGACCTTGTACTTTGACTAACTGAACTCTGATATGTTGTCACCTGTGGAGTAGAAACTTGCTGCTCCTCCATTCCAGACTCCAAAGGATTTCTAAAGTCTTTCTCCTCAAATTTTACCTCCCTCCTCACTACAACTTTCCTTTGTGCAGGAAGGTATATGCGGAAGGCCTTTGAAGCCTCATCATAACCAACAAATATCCTTTTTTTTGTAGTATCCTCCAAGATTGTCCTCTTCTTCTAAAGGGACATGAGAATATGTAAGGCATCCAAAAATGCGGAAGTGGCCTATCTCAGGCTTCTTCCCAGTGAACATCTCCTCAAGAGTTTTACACCCCAATGCACGGTGTGGACTCTTGTTCTAGAGATAGACAATAGTGCTACAAGCCTCAACCCATAGAAAGAAATGAAGACTTTGATCATGTAGCATGGCTCTAGATGCTCCCACTATCGCTCAGTTCTTCCTTTCAGCAGCTCCATTCTGTTGTGGAGTGTAGGGAACTGTCAACTGCTTCTATGTCCTCTCTTGTTTGCAATATTCGTCAAACTCCTTGGAGGTATACTCACCGCCATTGTCTAACCTAAGTACTCTGATCCTCCTCCCTGTTTGGTTCTCCACAAGAGCTTTGAACTCTTAGAACCTTTTCAAAACTTCTTCTGATTTCTTGTTCCTCAAGAAGTAGATCCAGGTCTTCTTGGAATAGTCATCAATACTGTCAAAGAGGCAAATGATATGGGACCACACAAGTTTGAATGAATCAAATTAAGCACTCCCTTAGATCTGCTATCACTGCTTGGAAAAACAGTCTTGGTGTACTTTCCCAAAGCACACCCTCTACATACACCACTCTGCTCTGTGCTGAACTCCGGTAAAATTGTAGTCATGTCTCTTAGCATCATCAAAGTTGAATGATGAAGGTGGGCCATCCGCCCGTGCCACAACTCACACAACCCACTGCCCCTGCTAGTGTGCGTTAATGCATGATGAGGCTGAAAGAGAAACTTGTATAGTTTCCCGCATCTAACTCCGATGGCATATGAAGCAAATGGTTCTATTGCTTTTGGAAAGACATGCACTTTACCATCTAGGAAACATACTCCAAAGCCCCTGTTCTCAATAGTGGAAATTGAAACAAGGTCCTTCTTCAGCCCAAGGACGTACAAGACATCCCTCAGTGTCATGGGCTCCATGGACTCCCTCTGGAAACTGGCAGTCCTACCCCCAATTGCTCTCACCACTGTATCATTACCTAACACCATCTCCAAATCCAAGTCTGTTTCAATCATCTCAGTAAACACATCATGTGTACCTGTCATATGGCTCAAAGCCCCACTATCAATATGCCACGTGGAAGGAGTGGTGGACGCACTCAGTGAAACTTGCACATTAAGCCTGGTAAGATAAGAAACCATGTT
Source organism: Pseudotsuga menziesii (assembly GCA_001517045.1). Taxonomy (NCBI): domain Eukaryota; kingdom Viridiplantae; phylum Streptophyta; class Pinopsida; order Pinales; family Pinaceae; genus Pseudotsuga; species Pseudotsuga menziesii. The sequence goes on along the minus strand of LPNX011059091.1, from coordinate 183,197 downwards.
CTCCCACTTGTTCATCTGAATACCCTTCAACTTCTCCTTTAACACCATTTTCTGATTTTCTTTGGAATTTTGATATAGGTTGGTCAAAGCTGTCCACATCTGATGAGCATGGTCTTTCCCAGATATATGTGGTATCACATGGTCTTTTATGGCATCAAGTAAGATTCTTTTTGCTTTAATGTATTTCTTGTCAAATATGACCTTATCAGTTGCAACTGTAGGAACTATAACCGGATTAGTAGTTGTAACTTGTACCGTTCACTATGTCCCATAGTTCATTCTCCTGCAATATCAACACTTTCTAGCCTTCCACAGGCTAAAATTAACTACCCCGTCCAATCTGTCTTCTATCCACGGGCTAAAATTAACTGCCCCATTAGTTGTTGCTTCCTGCGGTTTCTTCGTTTTCGTGTTTGGACACTTCCCAACATAGTTCCCAAACTTCTTGTAGGCAAAGCATTTAACTTTGCTCATGTCATTTTGCTCGCTAGACTGTTGCTTGGTCCCTCCCTTAGGACCTTTCTTGGACTTCTTCTTCTTTCCCTTCTTTGCTAAAGCCACATTCTCCTCATCATATTTGTTGTGAGACGTACTCCCTTGTACATACCTTCTCCCGGTCTCCTCTTGAATGAAATTGTCCGAAAGACAATCCCATGAAGGCATGTCCTCACAAGCAACAACTGACTCCACAAATACAGCCCATGCCTTTTTCACGCCATGCAAAGTTGTAGGAACCAACTCAACATCCAATATTCTCTCCCCTGTCGCTCCAAGCTCATCTCAAACTTGTGTAATCTTGGTAAGATAAGAAACAAAGTTCGCCCCCGTGTTCGTCCGAATACCCTTCAGTTTCTCCTTTAACACCATTTTTCGATTGTAATTGGAACTCTTGTATAGGTTGGTCAAAGCTGTCCACATCTGATGAGCATGGTCTTTCCCAGATATATGTGGTATCACATGGTCTTTCCTAGATATATGTGGTATCACATGGTCTTTTATGGTATCAAGTAAGATTATTTTTGCTTTAATGTCTTTCTTGTCAAATACGGCCTTATTAGTTGTAATTGTAGGAACTATAACTGAATTAGCAGTTGTACTGTTCACTATGTCCCATAGTTCAGTTTCCTGCAGTATCAACACTATTCTAGCCTTACACGGGCTAAAATTAACTGCCCCATCCAGCCTGTCTTCAATCCTATGTCCGGTGGCCATAATCCCAACTCAGTCCAAGAATCCGTTTTTCTTCACAAAACCCTGTTTTCCCTTGTCCACCAAGCCTGAAATTTCTTCCTGAGTTATGTTTTCAGCCCTTTACTTCAGCTCTAATACCAAGAAAATTTTTAAACCCCAACCTGGTTTCAAGTTTAGTTTTGTTGCATGAAGTTTAATGCCCAAACCCCAACATGTAAAATCACATTACATATAAAAAATTTGACTTTTGCTTGAAACACATGGAATTTTTTTAACATAAAACAGCTCAGAAAATTATGACAGCCTTCTTTTTCAAACTCAGAAAATTATGACAGCCAACACACACATGAAATTTGACTCAGATTTTTTTGACCAAAATGGTTCAGGATAAAACCCCACAGGGAAAACCTGTTTCAGAGAGAATTTTATTAATTCAGAGGCAAAATACAATTCAGAACAGCAGTACTTATCTCCCCCTTTTCTTCTCGAAAATCATGCCAGAAATTCATTGACAGATGCTGTACGGTCTGCACAATTTTCTAGGCTGTATGCTCTGACACGTGACTGTACGACTGTTGTATGGCCTCTAAATTCATCTTACACTCTACAGGATATTTCTGCCTTGAAATTTGTGCCTGTAGGGCCTGAATTTAATGCTGTATGGTCCTTGAAAAACATGCTGCAATCGGCCTCGAAATTCATGTCAGTACGACCTGCATTTAATGGCTGTATGGTACAGTACAACCTGCAGTTAATGCTGTACGGTGCTCTTTGAAATTTGTGCCCTCTTCTTCAGAATTTAATGCTGATATTAAATGCTCTTTTCTTGGGATTTGTGCCAAGTACAAGGTCTGAAATTTTCAAGGGTTTCTCTCTCTCACTTGGAAGAAATCGATTTCTCTCTTTTCTCTCCTTCTCTCTTGTTTCCAAATCTCATGGCCACAAAGAATTTCTCAATGCCTTTTCCCCCTTTTTGTTTGAGTAACCACCATCTTCAAAATCAATGGCCAAGATTAAAACATAACTAGATGAGATCAATGGTCTTCATTAATGCTTACTTTCTTTTTAAATGATATTTAACTCACATTTAAATAATAAATGATGCATTAATTATTTTCTCACATTTTTTTAAAATTCTCATAAAGTTATATTTTAAATTAATAACCCAAACTCACTTTTATAAAGTGACTTTATAAAAATAAAGTCATTCACACTCTATAAAGTACTAGGGACCACATTTAAAGTGTCGTTGTCCACTCCAACGCATCACAAGGTGAATAAACACTTCCTTGGTAATTTTCAACATGATTCAGTAGAGGGACACCTCACAAGAAGATGCTACTTGGGAATTGTCAACATTTTTGTAGCAATTTGCCCATCTTTAGCCTTGAGGACAATGCTTCTTTTGAAGGGAGAGGGCATGGTAGGGTCCTACCCTAATCCACATACTTTATCAATGTACAAGTCCATGAGGCCCATTAGATAGTTATTGGGTACTGGCTTAATGTAAAATGACCCTCTTTATTGAATAAAGGTCCCTAGGTGGTTGACCCTCATTAATAGTGGGACCACAAGTAGTTAGGGATTTGATTATTAAAACATTATATAGTAGTAAGCTATGTAATGTTTTGTTAAGAATTGTTATTGTATTTGAAGCTTTGCTCTTGGAGGCTGCCCCCTTGAAGAGGCAAATGTACATAGCTCTATATTTTGAATAGCATGAATACAAGTGATCTTTTTCAGTGTTTATCTCTTTTCTTTCATGTTTTTCTATTTTTGCTTTGAAGTTCTGGGGTTAAGTATGTTACATCAACAGTCATACCATTGATATGTTTCTTTGCGTCTTTTGGAAGATCCATCTCATTATCATCTTTGATTATATGTATTTTCTTTGAGATCAATTGTTGCCTCTTTCCTTAACATTTCTTCGTATCTTTGTCTTCATCTTGGAAGTGAATGTTTGTGGGCCCATCCCTTTTCTTAACACAAATGACATTTGCACTGTCTGCATCTCTAGATTGTTTGGTCGAGGGCATGCTGTTTCTTTTCCTATTCACTGCTGAGTCTATGTTGTGGGATATGTTGCAATCTTTTGACTTCAGTTCATTCATAATTAGCTCCATTAAGTCGATCTTCCCAGTCAGGATTTCATCAAGTCATATCAAGGCAATGCTTGGTGAGCTTATCAGGAAACACTTGCACATTAAGCTTACATGACTGATTATGTTCCATCAGTGACACTTCAGAGACATTGACTTCCTGGTAATTGGCACCTTGTTTGCAGTAATTTTGCTGTCATGGAACCAAAGAGGGCTTCCAAGCATTTGATGTGTTAGCTGACCTTCTGTGTTTGCTCCATTACATGGTGTGGAAATAATTCCTTTGCAATAAATGGCCTCTGACAATATTGGGAAAGAATATATTTATTTTCAACGGCCCTCTTGTACTTGTATTTGTTGCACAAAAGAAATATAGTCTATATTATATAAGGTGAGACCAGCATTGGGCTTTCCCTGATTAGTACCAGGTTGTGTATGTTGTGGCATTCCATAAAAGTCAACATTTATGGAATTCATAGCTCTCAGCTTGCAGAATGTAAAGAACAGCAGAAGAATTGGTGATTGTGGCTTAGCTGTCTACGAATTGGCCAGGGCAGACTCTGATAGCAATGTAAGAAACACAATTGGTGCTTGTGGGAATACACAAATATATCTGCAAACGTATGTATATATATGTATGTATGTGAATATGATTGAAAAATAGTTGGAGGATGTTACAGCGTCCTTTGTGATGGTATACATGCACATTGACAAGGTCACGAGGTGAAAGGTCATAATGAGTAGTTATAGCCCTTAGTGTTTATTATTATTATTATTATTATTATTATTGCTTTACCCTATTTTATGTATATTACAGTCGTCTTCTGTTCCAGACCTGTCATTTCAAATGTAACCAAATCTGGATGGAATTCATTTATGGGGAACAATAAGCTTATAGGATTGTGTGCTTGTAGCTATGCTCAGGGATACCTTGTTGTTTGCTTGACAGCTGCCAACGAATCTCTCATGCAGTGTTGGAGCTTCGTTTGGAGCATTCTGTTGGCGAAGATGAGAATAAGACAATGCTTGATGCACTTATTGATGTAAGTTTCTTCCAACTTTGTTTTGATAATATCTCATTTATGTTTAGAAAATGCAGGATTTATTTATAGAAAAGCCCATGTTTATGTTGTTCAATGGTTTGTGGGTGGAAGGTTTTGAGTAGTGAAGCATCGAAGGAGCCTCTGGTCCTTTTTATAAAGGATGTTGAAAGATCAATAATAGGCAACCTGGAACACTACAAGAAATTGGAGCAACTTTTTAAAGCAGAGTCTAGGGTTGTCATTATTGGATCTCACACAATGGATTTTCAGAAGGATAAGGTATTGTGACATTTCTCTCGAATATATTCTCTGTAAGTGTAAAATGGATAGGATTTTTTAGTCAAAATTAAAGCTAATGAAAGGTATATTTAAATCTGTCTATACTGCTAATGCAGTGGGATGCCTAGCTGATCCGAATTATGGAGTAGCATCATGTTTGAAAATAAAACAAAATGCATCGTGGTGGTCAGATGCTAATTTTTCTATCAGAAAAACTCTCTTGAATGCACTAGCAATGTGAAGATTTTCATGGAACATTTTCTTGCTTGCGGCATTTCTCTGCTATTTTACATTTTCTTCTTTTTAGTTCTGGGCCCTGGCTTTGTTCACAATTTACCGTGCAGATGGCTTGTAATGGAAACATTGCTATGCATGCCTGTATGAGGCAGTGTATTTGTGAGGCCAAATTCCGTTTTTCTTAATGTATCATCTGTTCCAATATGCACTGAGTGTAGTTTCCAGAAGTTTTTCCCCTATAAGATATTTTCAGATGCTTTTTTCCTCTAGATGGAGGACCAGTTGGGCGGCAGTATAGTGTGAATGTTATAAATTATAGCGTGCTTGCAGATGGTAGGCTTTTTGTTCTAACCTTGAGCTGGTATAACAGTTGTAATCATTAATTTGGTTTACTCACACTAACTAGTAGACAGCTGTAATTAATAACTTAGTTTGTTCATAGTAACACCAATTTTTTTAAATACCATTTTAAAGGTGACATTATCTCAGTTACGTGATCTCATCAAATACCCCCAAAAGATAGTTTGGTGTCACCGTTGGAAATGTTCTAGTTTGGGAAGTTTGGTTTCATCAAGCCTCTTTATGACTTCATATGTGAGAAAGTTTATCTCAACTTGACTAAGTTCCAGAAAGATGGAGGAATGAATTATCCACCTTTGAGCATGAGCTTGGAGTTTGTATCGGTTCATAGTTGGTTGTTGGTCTGTCTTATCACTGCCATGAGTTCTCCTTTTGATAAGTTTGGGTTGTTGTGGTGGATGAGAAAAATATGGAGGTTTCTATTCTTATTTTGTTTGTTATGTACTTGTAGATGGAGGTTATTTGGTATTACTATGAATGCATGGTACGTATCTTTTGGTTGGAAACTCATTTTGCATATCATTCTTTTGTGGTGTCATGTTGGCTTTGTTACATCCCAAACTTGCATTTCAAGTGGTAAAGCACTAAAATGCAAGTACAACCTTAGTGGAACTCAGGAAAGCTGCCCACTATCATAGCAGCCCTTCCTCTCACTTTAGGCCGTCTCTCCTCCGGCACAATGGTTGCTTCCCTAAGTAAAGTTATGATATACTTTAGATTTATGAGATAGATGGGTTGCTAAGACCAGTGCGATACCAAGTGTGATGGAGTCAACTAATACAAATTGAGAGGGCTTGCATTTATGTGAAGAAGACGTAACCAAGCCAACACTGCTGTGCCATGACTAATCCAAGCAGATTCCTTAGGTTATATGAGAGTACTTGAGGTGCCTTATACAAGATGCACCATCAACACTACAAATATGCAGCCAAAAGGTAATGCGCAACCATAAAATAGTGAAGGAAGTGTTACCCCTTGTGTTGCAAGAGGCTCAAATTTGTGATTTTCATCACAATGCTTGTGATTTTTTGTCACAAAGGGGTGCATTTGGGTTTTTGATTATAGATGGTGATAACTTATGGTTGATTTGATGTTGTTGTGTGTGGGATGAGATATTCCTATGTTGCACAGCTTTCCAGAACGCAGGAACGTCAGGAATGTAGGCAACGTGGGTACGACTATTGGATATGTATAGAAGTTTCCTCCGAATTTGCAGGAAACGACAATAATATGTATTAAAAAAATATAAAAATAAAATAATTAAAAACACATGAGAAGAGAAGAAACATAGAGAAGTAAAGAAACATTAACACAAACTAGATGCCGTAGCTTATCCCTTATATTACGGTTATAACTCGAACCTCTTAGCAAATGAAAATGGTAATAAAATCAACATTACCATCCACATCATTGATTATGTAAGGTAGACTCCTTCTAAAGTGGAAAGTTTGAGAAGTTATAGTGCCTATATTTGTGGCTATATGTATAGAGTAAGTTTTCAATTTTGTGTTAACTATGATTAAAATGTTTTAGAATATTATATGTTTACAAAACATTCTGTGTTAGGGTATCTGCAAAGGTGTATTATTAATCCAATTTAAATTATTATAAAATAAAAATCAAGATAATTTTTATTTCTATGTAATATATGAATTTAGTTTTAAAGTAAGATTTAAAACTATTTCCAATAAGTAAAAGTTTATTTTTTTAATTCAAAAAGTAAATAGTAAAATGTATAAATTTACTTTTTTTTTAATTTAATATATAAAAAGTCAAAATAGATTTGCATTTATTATTGATTAGCGGTAACTACAATTCAACGTAGGGACTAGTGAATACTCTTGCACGGGCGATAAACAGGGATCAATGCACCAACTCGACAAGGTAGCACGAAATAGACTTTTACTGCAACTTAGTTTTCTAGAGTCAACTATGTATGGTTGACTCAACGATGTATATGTATGGTTGTGAGGAAATAGGAATGTTGTTAACAACCCACGTGGTGATAATGAATGCGTGGAACCTCATGGTGAAGGAAACACACAAGAAAAAGTTCCCAAGTTCTTGATTTTAGAGGGTAAAGTTCCCAGTAAGTTCATCTGGAAAGGTTCTTGTTGAATTTGGAAAGTTTCCTACAAGTTCCCAAGTTCCTTGGAACATTGAAACTTCAGGAACGAGTTTCCTAAAAGCCGGGAGCAGTTCTCATGCTACAAAGAGATATTTGAATGGTGCTTTAGTTGATGAAACAACATGTGCCAAATGGATGAACTCTTGATGATTTGTTGTGTTGTCCCTTGTTACCACCAAAGTTGTACTTAGTGGAACTATTCAACTGAGCCACCAAAGAATGAACAAGTCAATTGTTCACTATCAAAAGTTTAGAAGTCCATGCTGGCCAATTTTGTCCCTTTTCTAAATTTTTGCTTGTTCATACCCCTCGAGGAAATTGTATAAGTTGATGTAACAGGCTTGGCCAACTTCAAGTTAGTCATCAATACAGTACTCTAGAGTGTTTTTTCCTTGTTAATTATATGTTGCTTTTCAACGACATATAATGTTCGAGTTTTTCACTCACGACATATTAAAGTCTAAGTGTCTATGTATATTTTCCATGCTAGTTAACATTTTTGAGTCATATGAGCACATAGTATAGTTCCCCCATAAGTTTTTATTTTTATTTCCGCAAATAAATTTTTTCCCGTAAAACGAGTAAATTTTTAAATGTTTTAATTATTAAAAAAATGTCATAAAAAAAGTGGTTAGGAGGTGGATTTTGAAATGGGGGTGCTCATTTTCTTACTTAGAGCACCAACTGTTGTTGCCTTACATGCACTTGGGGGGGTTAGCGCAACATAAATCTTCAAGCTGCTAAGTGCGCCCTTGGGGGCAAGTCTCGAGTCAGGTATTGTCTCCTGAGTGCGCATTCTCTCTTAGATTGGGTGCATTTGCTAATGTGGCTCTTCATAATTTGGTGGGAGGTAATCCCAAGAGAGGGGGGTGCACCTCTTGAGAGGTGGTGCCCATCCCTCAAGTGTAAATCCCAATCACATCTCACGATTATCTCCTAGAAAACACTCTCATCTCTAGTTGAGGATGTGCCCCCCTGGGGTCTCAGTTTGCTATTTAAGAAGGCATTTGGCTCTTCATTTCTCATGGTCAGAGGACGGAAGCTTCTGCCCAAGCTTTGAAGCTTTGTATTGTAATACTTTTGTTGATGAATAAAAAGACTTTGGAGGTGCATTAGTGTGTGGATGATCATTGTCAATGGTATATGAGGTAACTGTGTTGCTATTTTGCTTTGCATCTTGTTGAGATTTATCTAGCCTTATCAAGGATAGTTGCTATCAACTCATAGGGTAAATGATTCTAGCTTGATCTCATTTACTACTTTTCTATACTTAGAGATTTAGGATTTGCATGTACTTTTTGTTTATATGCATGTACTATTTGTTTATATGCATGCCCTTCTAACCTCTTGTGTAGGAAATACCATATTTAATCTCCTTTTTGCAAGTATTTTTAGTGGTGCAGGTCTCCTCGCTTGAAGGGATGGTCGATCATGGTTGACTCCTCCAACTTTCAAGCACTTCAGAAGGACATAGTCCTTCTGCTTCCCACAGTTGGATTCCATAGATCCAAACTTTCAGCTTGAGCTCTCTCTTTCTTCCTTCTCTCCTTCACATCTAAATCATTTTCTTTCTTTGGTTACGGTTCTTTACATGCTTGATCTAAGCTAGTTTCTTTCAAGATGATTATATGCTAATTTGTTTATGTCTATTATTAACTAGATCCAAGTTTAAAGCATTATTCTTAGAAGAGATCTAGATTGTTAAGTACTTATGCTTATTTTCCTTCTTTCAAGTACTTAATATTTTATGCTTTTAATGCTTTATTTGGCACATTTGGTGCATAAAACGGTGGCTGGTTTTACACTTTTCTTGCCAAGGAAAGGGGAAGTGCTGCCGAAAAATCGAAGATCCATGCCATCCAAGGCCTCCTGGAGCAATATACCTCGATCCTACTTCATTTTTGAAACTTGGATCTAGATCTATAGGCAACAATGGTATCCACCTTTAATATGTAAAATTAATAAAGGAAATACAAATGGGCCACTCAATGCCCACACCCCTTGGGGGGATTTGTGTTTCCTATTTTATGGTTTGCTTTTATGCTTTGTATTATTATTTAGCTACTAACATTAGAGTTGCTTCTTTTTCAACTTTTCATTTCGCAATAAAGTAACAAACTTGTTCCTACACTTTCTTGAAGTAAGGTACTGGTTGAAAGGGCTTGCTGGAGTAAGTTGTATTAAAAAAAGAGATTTGTAGTTTGTAATTAGCATAACAGTTGTTTTAGTTTTGCATGTTGATTTTCAAGTAACTGGAACGGATAATTAGATTTTTTCCGTGTATCTCTTGTCCATTGTAGGCTTGTCTGAGCTTTGGAGCAATCATAAATGGAATCGTAGCATTTGATAAAACTCAACATCTAATTAAAAAAATCACATTTAATTAAACCGATTTCCCTTAAAAACGGAAATTCAACGTCTTGCCTTTGTCTTTTGTGGGAAAATTTCATAGAAAGAAGAGAACAACTAGGTAGTGACTGTGGGAATCCGTTAGGACCCTCGTTTGGTGTCAACATTGGACACATCCCTCGACATTGTCAACTTGAAATCTTAGGTCCACACCCGTTGAGAGCCCAACATATCGCCCAGTGTGACTAAGAAGCATTGCACAACATTTTCTTTCAACAGATTCCATTACCCTTTTGGAACTGGTTTATCACAGTCTTTTGCTTAAAATCAACTATGTGTCATGGTTAATCATATTATCTATTGCAACTTTAAATGTATGTTTTTTTCTCTCTCTTGTTTTAGTATTATTTTCAAATTCCTAAATAATTCTCACATTCGTAACTAAAAGCTAAAAAGCCTTAGTAACTTTTTAGGGACTTGTTATCACAATTCTTATAGTTGCCCCTTAAGGTGATTCTATCCAGGATGGTAGAGGGGGAGATAACTAAAGTTGTGACCTACGAAAGCCAAGACCTTTGAAATAATTCAGTTGTCACACCGGTCAAGGCTACCGACACTTTAGACAAAGCTAATAACTAAGCTTAGGGGGCGTCCCTACAATAAAGACAACCTTATCGATAATAAATTAAGTGGATTGGTGAAGGTATTTTGATAAATAATATTAGATATAAGGTTTAATTAGACTTTGGTTCCGAATTTAAGAGGTAAAGTGTGCCTGCCTGAAAACCCCCAATTTGCCCTAACTAGGGTTTAACCAGAAATTCGAATGTAGGGACAAAAATGTGAAATTAAATTAAATTAGGCACACGAATCAATTGCTAGATGAAGGATGTGTCAATTGAAGGTGATTGTAGCAAAACCCAAATCAAGGTCTAAGTCAAATGGATGATTCCCCCAAGGAGGGCAAAATTTCCTAACATATACCAATGCTTTGGATGGGCAAATGCAAGATAAACAAGGAGAGATAGTAATTAAATGCTAAGCAAGATACACAAGATAACCACCTGTCAAAATGAGATGGGGGAGAGAGAGAGAAAGTCCCCTCCATAGAGTCGCCCTCCATCAAATCGCCCCTCCCGCAAGTAAAATCAACACAAGTATTTGTCGAAATATGGAAAATAAACTTTCAGTGCCCAAAGAGACTATGAAACACAAGAATCATGAACGCCCCAAAGAATTCCAAGTGTCAAGTGTGCCAACAAATCTTATATTATTTCCAGTACAAGAGCCAAATTCCTGATCGAATACAATGAGGAGTTCTCTTTGTTATCCACTAATTTTGCACTTAGTGGATTTCCAGTGAGTCATCGAAGTCATGAACAAGCCAATTGTTCATTATCAGTGCTCATAAGTTCCGTGGTTACATCAAGACCAGTTGTGGTCCGTTTTTTTTTAATAAAATGCATGTTCATACCCCTTGGGGACGTTGTAATAAATGCTCTAACACGACAAACTTTTTGTAAAGGACTTGGCTTCCTAGAATTGGGCTATCAATCCGATTATTCCAAGGTGTTTTTTCCCATTGTCAATCATGCAATGTTGAATAAGTGATGTATAATTTTCGAGTTTTTCACCACTCCTCCAAAGCTGGAATTTTCGTCTTGGTGGTTAGGCCTTAGGAGGTTATTAAAGTTCATGTGTCGATGTATATAAGCGTAATAGGCATTGTTTTTGAGTCATATGGACATGTACTAGGTCCCCCTAGAGTTTTGTCTGATTCCGAGATAAAATAAAATTTCCCCTTTTTTAAGCCATTTTTTATTGGTTTAAGTGGAAAAATTCAAAATGTAAAAAATGTGTGATTCGGAGTTCGTTTTTGGCGTGGTTGGGCTCATTTTCAAGCTCAAAGCATCATCTTTACCGCAGTGGCCACTTTCACTATGTTTCGAGTAGCTAAAACACCTCGGAAGGTGTTATTTGGCTAATGGATCATTGGAATGGTATTTAAATGCTAAATTATGAGAAAATGCACCAAAGTAAAAAAAATAAAAAAAGTAAAAAATTAATAAAAAATGGTGAGAAGGTGACTTGGAAGTGGGTCCCTCATCCCATGCGACCCTCATTCACATACTGGCAAGTCAAACTTTGGTTAAAAGGTGAAGTCACGAATTATTTCAAGGAAGTGGGTGACGTCAACATTTTGAGCTCACGCTAGCATAATGTGGATGTGAGTGGGAGTGGGGTGGACCCCTCTACACATAAAAAATGTAAAATTAAACCATGGTATATCATGCCAATGCAAGCGAATGGTTGAGAAGTGGCAACGTCAAAGAGGTTTCACGCTAGCTAGTATGAGGGCGACGTCAATACAAAGAGCTTTCACGCTTGAAACATTGTGTAGGTTGCGCTAGAGTGGGTGAGGGTGGACCTCTCCCCATCTCTTAAAACTTTTATTATTTTATATACTTTGGTTTTAGCCCAATGTTTGGGTCAAACAAACCTTTCTTTAAATTGATCATAGACGTGAGTCCGTACAGTCGCGTGAGGATGAGGATGACTCGCACATGTGGGAGGATGGTGAAGTTTTGGGTGTGTTGGCAGTTGGTAGTTGGTTGGTGGAGTTTGGTGAGAGAGGTGTCAATCACCTCCTCTGTTCAACTCAGTCCAAGTTCAGTTCAACTCAGTTACACTCCAGTTTGATCTTCAATGTTGGTGTGGCCCCCCTAGGTCTCTCTTTTTCTATTTAAGCAAGGCCTTCTTCCTCATTCAAGACGGATGCAAAGAACCTTTACTTGTTGTAATGCTGATGCTATTTTGATTAATAAAGTTGAAGACTTTGGAGGTCTACCTTGTGCCATTGGATGAATGCTTGTGTTATGAGGTGATATTGTAAAGATTTGATTTCCTTTGTTAAAATTGTTGATGGATCTAGCTTAGAGGGTTATTCTAAAACACATAGAGTAAGCATTTATAGTTGTTAGCTTGTTTACTTGTGCTTTGCTTTTAAGAGATAGGAGAGTAGCCAACTATACTCAGTTGTATTGAGGCTCTTTTTTGTTTCTTGTTTTCAAACACACTAGATCTAATCATTTTTTGTGCAAGGGTGTTCTCATAGTTTTGTAGATCACGAATTCGAAGAAGGATTGGTACTTAGTCGTCTCTCTGCTTCTCTTCGGCATGTTTACAATATTTATTCTATTGTGGAGGGTTTCCAAAGGCATCATAGAAAGATCAAGCAAGGCTTGAAGTGTTCCGTCTATCTCTTCAAACCCCAATTCTCCTTTCTTTTTGGTTACTTTGTACTGAATGTGCTAATTAAGTAGATGCAGTTCTTTAAAGCTTGTTCATTCAAATGTACTTGTTTTAGCATGTTAGAGTAGACAGATCTAGAAACATGTTCAAAGCTTCATTATTTAACTAGATTTAGGCATGCTGTTTTGGTATTTACACTTATAAATTTTATCCAAATTTTTTCTAAGTACCAAAACTTAAAATTTTTTATTTGTTTTTTGTGCATACCACCATCTTCTAATCATATTAGCTTGCTGGTTTTTATCAGGTCGGAGGAAAAAGAAAGGGAGGTGCTGCCGAAAAATCAAGTTTTGGGCCATCCAGAGCACCCACGATCCATCTACCATCCCCCTCCTTCATTCCCTTTCTTCCCTAAGCAAATTTGTAAAGCCTTTTTGACCCATTTTTCAAGGGTCAAAAGGCATTTCTTTTTCTTTTAAGCATTGTAATAAAAGTTAATAAAGAGCAAGTGGGATTACGATTCCCACAACCCCCTTCTCCCATTTGGGGGAAGCCTGTATCTGCCCATTGTGTGATTATTTACTTTTTTCAAGTCTTTAGATTAGGTTTAGTTTTAGATTCATTATAGTGCGATCAAATCTTTACTTTTTTTGTAGAACTAATCCGGCATTGCATTATCGAATTACCTAAGAGAATCCATTTGATTGGGGAAAATATACTCTTTGCCGTAGAAAGTAGTGTAGTTTTATTGTAATTTCTTTTCCTTTGAGGCATATTTTTTCTATTTTGGTTTTGAAAAGTTATACTAACTTGGCATTGATCTACCGAATTACCCAAAGAGCTTGCTCGTTGGGGAAAAGATATTCTTTGCCGTGGTAATTAGTCTCCCCGCTTTTACCTTTCTCATCTTACAAGTACCAAATTTGAATCAACAATTTTCCATTCCAGTGTATGCTCTTGCCCATCGTAGGTTCGCCCTAAGCTTTGGGATAATCAAAAGCAGGAACTCACACTAATTAATTTCTCACATCTAACCAAGCAAACACATTGCACATAAAATCTGTAAAACTTTACCAAGGCTCTGTTGTGTATGCTCTGCACCGCTACGGTTCTATTGAACAATTGGCTGCATCAAAAGCAACGTGGGTGACTAGCTTAATTAGTTTACACATTTCAATTAACCTCCCAGGTGAAAATCCAACGCCTTGATTTGATCCGTTGCGGTGGCAAAATCCACAAAAGAAGCAGGAACAACTTGGTAGCGACTTCGAGACATCTTTAGGCTACACCCTTGTTGGTGTAGTGTTGAACACGTCTCGAGACTCCAACCAACCCACATATTCCTTGCGGGGATCCGCATCGGATAATGGTTTTGGACATACTCCTCGTACCTTCGGGTATATCTGGAGTCCTCGTCTTCCCATAAGTTAATCAACTCATATCCACATTAACTTAAAACTGACCAAGTGCAGTTGCAACACTTTTCTTTGAGGACTCCGTTTTTGGCACTGGTTTTACATTATAAAATCATCTGCTTCTATGTGCTTTATATATCATGTATTGATCTTTATGCTGTTGTGTTTAAATTCTGTTGCAATATCTTATTCAAATTGATTATTTCATGTCAAAACTCCTAAAAAACAATTAAATCATCATCACACTAAAGCCTTAACATCCTTAGCAACTAATAGGGTCTACCCTCCTTGGCTTCGTTAGGAGTAGGCCTAAACGGAGGAGTCAAGAACAAGGACACACCAAGTGGCTTGAAGATTTCTGCCACGTTTCCGTTGATGAAATTGTCATTGATGCCAACATGGACTTGCAATGGCCCCACAGGATGTCATTAATGCCACCAAGTCCCACTTGTAGTGCCTTGACCCCTTACAGAGTGGGTTTGTGCCTTGAAGCACCTTGTACCCGGTTGACAAGGTCCATGTACTAACAAGGCTGGATCTTGATGCTAGTTGAAGATGTTGAAGACCCTGCTGATGGCGTTGAAGACCCTGGAGATGGTCCTGAAGACCATACAGAAGTTGGAGAAGCCCTAGATGAGTTGGAGAAGCATTAATGACCCATTCTGTGGTCATTCATGCTCTGATGGTATACCAACGACAAATGGAGCCAAGGGCTAATCTAAAGGGCTGAATTTTCATATGCATTAAGGAGAAATTGAAAGCAAATCAACATGTCATTTTCACCTCAATTTGGCTGGAAATATCCATTAGATGAGTGGAAAGAAAGAGTAAAGACCATGGAAAACAAGCAACATATTTGGCTGAAGGTTCAAATCTACATTCTAAAACACCACAAACAGTCCAAAAAATCTTCTAGCTGCAAAATTCTTCAAAACTTGGCTTTTACGTATGAAAGGGCATAAGCCAAGATGCCAAACAAATATAAAAGAAAACTAATTGCTCACAAGAACTTATTTTTCTTTTCTAATGCTCTTTAGGAGCTTATTCATCCTACCCTACCGTGCAATAGGATGAAAATTTATGCTAAATGAAATCATACAACCATTGTAATCTATCTAGTGACCTTTCATTAATGCTATTGTTAGAATATAATCCGTCAGGATTATTGTAAATAAATAATTAAATAGGAATTTGAATAGTTGCCCGGGAAGGTGAAAAGGCTGGTTCTCAACCGCCTCATTGTAATCTATAAATTAATGTTTTAGTCGTGAATAGAACATTGAATCGGGAGTTATTACCAACAAGTGGTATCAGAGCAGGGCTGTCTGCCATAACTCCTGCTGCATTTCTGCCCATTACTGGCATTTTGCTTGCCAGTCCATTGCCAGACTGCTCCATCAGTCTGCCAGTGGAGTCGCATGCAATGTATGCGTTACTCCATCTGCCTGCGTTTATTCTCTGCTAAAATTTTTGAATTAGCCTAACCCTAATTCTGCGTGGAGTCACACTAGCGTGAAGCCATGAAGACCAGTGCTTCTGGCAGTCTGTACAGTGAAGTTTCAGCCTGAAATGATTACAACCGCTCCCTTCAGTTCTTCCTCCTCCTCCAAAATAGAATCCAATTCATCCTTGGCTGTGACCAATCTGTCAGTATCACTCGAATCAACAACATAGATAACCGCCTGAGTGTTTGGAAAATAACACCGCCAAATACTGGTTTGTCCACCTAAATCCCACACTTGAAACTTGATGTTGTTATACTGGACCGTTTCAACATTAAATCCAATTGTTGGAACAGTGGAAACCACTTCTCCCATCTACAGCCGATAGAGAATCGTGGTTTTCCCGGCATTGTCGAGGCCGAGGACGAGAATGCGAGCCTCCTCGTCTCCGAAGAGTGAAGCGAACAGTCTGGAAAACAGCATTCCCATCTTTAAAACAGCTGCAGATCAGCCGATTAACCCTAGTAGAAAGGCAGCCGAGGCCGTTAATGGCATTCCATGCGTGTAAATCCGCTGATTTATAGCCACGAATTGACCATTATCAGATCTCCTGTTCGATTCCCCGGAGGATGAATAGCGAAGTCTGATATTGCTGTGGAGCTTAAGTATATATGCTTCAGTTGCCTTCTGATAAGGCACTGCAAATCTGTGTGTATTGATATATATCCGTACCAAAGCCAAATTCAGCCCACGTGAAGATATCGAGCCGGTGGTTCAGCCCACGTGAAAGTTGATGTTGAAGAGTATCAGTGGTATTGCGACTTGAAGACTGCGCACTACTGAAACCCTAATATTTGGAGTTTCGTTGAGCTGACTGCGCTGTGATTCCTTTGCTGTACTGGCAGTGTTGAAGGCTGCGAATACCCATCTTTTATGCTGAACTGCATGCATGCTGCGCTGAGCATGAGCCTGCACATGAAGAGCCTGCGTATTGAAGAGGCCTGTGTTGGAGCTAGCTGTATATATGCAGCGTGGAGGACGATTACGTGGCATTGGCCTCAAAATTGATCAGCTGGTGCTAAATTTCAAGCTCCGGACGGTTCTTTGGCTTTATAAAGAAGTTGCAGATTCTAAAATTGCACCTTGTGAAGGATGCCGGCTTGTATAGGTCAAGTTTTGTCCATGTGAAAGGTCTGAAACCTTAATGCATGCCTTCTTGAAACCGTGTAAGTGTTTTAACTAGGACAAACAGAAGGAAATGAACTTTAAATTTTCTGAAGGATTGAGCTAGCTGCCTGCGCTGCAGGTAGTGTGCTGCTGAAGGATGCGTTGAAGACTGTCTTCGGCCAAGGGGAGGTAAAACGTTTTTGTTTGTTGCAATATACAAAAACCCTAATTTTTTGGAGTATCTTTGAGTACTGTGTGAAGATTACGATAGAGCTACATGGAGACTGCTGTCTATTCTCTTCAAGAGCCTGCGAGTTTTCTGAATATAACTGCTAGCTGTTGATTACATTGTTGGCACTGGTGCGTTGGAGATTGAAGGCATATTTAAAGTTGCTGCGACCTGCAAGAAAATTGCTGATATATTGGTGAATACTGAGATTCGAAGCTGTGCATTGAGTGGAGAATCACAGTG
>LPNX011059091.1:100182-162750 GCA_001517045.1 Pseudotsuga menziesii | reverse complement strand
TAAGGAGACAGGAGTATCAACTTCTGGATACACTATGAGTCTTGGATCAGCAGCTGTTTCATGGAGATCTCGCAAACAGTCAGTTCCAGCAGATTCAAAAACCGAAGCAGAATATGTGGCTGCAGCTGAAGCAACGAAGGAAATAGTATGGCTCAGGAAGATACTTGAAGATTTGCAAGAAAAACAAGAGAACTCCACTCCATTGTTGGTCGACAATACTTCTGCAATCAAGCTGGCAAAGAATCCTAGATTCCATGATCGAACCAAACACATCAACACAAAGTATCATTTGATTCGACATCATGTAGAGGCCAAGACAGTCCATCTTCGACATTGTTCCACAAATGATCAAGTTGCAGACATCTTCACCAAAGCGCTTGGACGAGAAAAGTTTGAAAGATTCAGAAACATGCTCGGACTTACGAACACCCCTTCGGATTAAGAGGGGGATTGTTAGAATATAATCCGTCAGGATTATTGTAAATAAATAATTAAATAGGAATTTGAATAGTTGCCCGGGAAGGTGAAAAGGCTGGTTCTCAACCGCCTCATTGTAATCTATAAATTAATGTTTTAGTCGTGAATAGAACATTGAATCGGGAGTTATTACCAACAGCTATAATGCTTTCCCTCGTGTTTGGTATAAACAATGGATACCTATTCCACAAAACAAACAAAAAAACATTTTATTAAATTTAGGTGGCAAGGAGAAAAATACAACCTTCATCACACATAAAACTTGCCGAAGATAGAGGTGCTCATCACACAAGTGCTCCAATATACCAAGATGAAAAGAAGAAAGTACATAATTACAACTCTTGACTTGTTTCAAAAGAGTGCTAGGAGCCTTTATTTCTATGAGGCTTCCTAGGCTTTTCTAACGTTATAGCCTACATTACTAAAAAGTAAATTAATTTAATTTTAAGGTTTGTCACCCACAAGCCAGGGATTAAACCACAAAAGACTAAAAATAATTATAAAAGAGTGCCATTTTCTTCATCCGAATGAAGTGATGAGCCGGGGGAGGACATCATGCCCCAATGAGCCCCAACAATATAGAAGATCCCTCAACATCCTTCCCTTTAGCAAGGTAAGGCTTTATTGAAGAGGATGGCGCCATCTTGGGTCGAGCACATGTAGACCAAGAGGAGGGGAAGTACATGAAGAGAAGGTCGAAGTGGCCATAAATGAGGTGTGCTAAAGCAGATATGACAACCTTTACATATGCAATCACCTTCTACATTGCATAAACATGAGTGTGGCTAGGAACCCCTAAGCCATGTGTCCAAATTGGCCCATCCCAAGAAGCATCGGAGCACTAACCTAGGGCACAAATGGATTACATGATGGGGGACTTCCACCCATCAAGGGGCAGTCAGCAAAGCCACTAAGTCAATACAACTTAGAATGAAAACCATGAGGACCTGCCATGACTAGACTATGAGTCCTGAGCCCAACTAGATCAACACTATTACATAAACAAGCCTAGACTTGGCCTTTTACAATGGCAAAAGATCCCCTCATTCTGATATATCCTGGTAAGCATGTTGCGTATGATTTGGGGCATGATAGAGCCCACATATCAAAGTTGGCTAGGTTGACCTTAACCTTACCATAGCATTACAATAAATTATAGCCTTAATTAATTAATTAATGCCCAACAAAATGGAATAATAAAACAATATGAGATGGCTGTTGTCACATGTGAAGATTACACCATTCTCAACACCACCATTGAAGCTAAATAGTAGGCCACATGAGAAATGGTGAATACAAGTTTGAGTGGATTTATAGAGACCCAACTGAACACAATGTTAGCCGAGGCTGAAATACGAATGACAGTGGGTGTATGGATACCTACCTCTAATGCAATGTTTATGGATACCCAACTTAAATAGGTTGGTCATAGACAAGATACAACAGTGAGTGTGTTTATCGATACCCAGCTGAAAATAGGGTTGGTCCTATTCACAACACCAGCCCTTAATCTGAACAGGAGGCCTTGCAGAGAAGGCAGTGCATCACAACTTCAATATATTTTCTGAATCACCGTTTTTAACAATATATGGCTTATGATAGGCTCTTACAACTTTGTTGCTTTCATCTATTGATTCTATTCCAGTAAATTTTTCCCCTGAAGAATTGTATTTGATTTTGTTTATACATGATGTGCCTAATGTTTATTGTTGTGTGGGATCTTTTATGACCATTCCCTTACTTGACTGAATGTGCATGCTTTTCTTGATTCCTTTCCTTTGAGATCTTGTTGTTTTTAATTTTAGACAAACTAAGTTGGCAAAAATTTGCAGGGGAATGTGGGCACTTATTCTACATCAAAATCTGGCAATAGTCTTGCTCCTCTTCTAGACTTGTCGTTCTTGGTATGAGTTCTGAGTTCTTCATGTGTTTGAAAGCTTGAATACTTTGTAACTTATAATCACCTACTAAGTGTGAATTGCTGAGTATCTCATATCTGGCATTTCTATTGTCAGGATAATTTTATGTCCCGGTTAGATGATATGAAGGGAGAAGGTTCAAAGTCTTCCAGATCTCTCTTCAAGCTTTTTCCTACTAGAATCTATTTACAACAGCCACAGGTTTGTTTTTACTTCTCTTGGAATTTTGTACTAATGATGAAAACTTTTCAAAACTGTGTTTTCTGTTACAATGAGAAACGTAGGAAAACTTATTGGTCTTGTGATGTAAATTTATTTGAATTCCATTGAAGTTAAGTTGTTTCATGTATGTGAAGATAAGAATTACTTATTTATCATTGATTCAGTTCTGATAAGAGAAAGCTACATTGTAAACAATCTAACAAAGTCAGCTGAAATGTGGAAATGGTTTTGGTTCGGGATACAACACTCCAAAATTTTAAGAAAACAATTCAGAACCTTTTTGTGTTTTTCTGGGAATTATAGTTTTTTTTTCTCCATTTTAGGGTTAATTTATGCACAAACATGTCACACATAGGTCCCACTCACTTTTGGGCCTTTATTTTTTTTGTTTTTATTTTTCCACTGTTAAAAAAATGTGATTTGTGGCGTTTTTGGACAGGCAACATATAGGCAACGTTTTTGAGACATTTCCAGAAACACTTCCAAGGAGATTTTCGGAGTTTGAAACTTTCATACTGGTCTTCGGTTTGGTTTTCAAAACATATGCAGGAATGAAATGGGGATGGGCCAAGAGTTTTATCATTTTATGTGGCCTTGGCCGTAAATAAGACTATAAAACGTAGTGCTAAGTCACATGACACGAAGACACGGTACACGGAGGACATGGGCGTGGCGACCACAAGAAACAGGACACAAAGGACACGTTATGTATATATATATATTAAACATTATATATATATATAATTACACAAATGAAAATATAGACATATAGATCCAGTTTTTTTAGAAACTAGAACATTTACAAATATTCAATAGAATCATTACACATTACATATTCACAGATCACAATGCATATGTTAATAATAGACTCATAAAATGTCTCAATAAGTCATCAAAATCAAAATGTTCTATCACATAGATGTTGGATTCATATTTCTCATTAAGTCATCTAAATTAAAATGTATTACATAGATGTCAGAATGCCACTGGCAAATACAAAAAGGGGTAGATCAAAATGGAAGAGTCTCATCTGTCAATAGTCCTCCTCCATGTGGGAATCAACAAAATCAGCACTGCTCTCTCATGTATTGCCCTCCTCCTCCACCTCTCTACCCAATCTAAGGCCTGCATCTTGTTGGTGTGGAGGATAACCCCTCAAGAGGATCACCATTATCAAAAGTGACCAGGTCTAGCATTGGATGATTAAAATCCATGTTGGTTAATACCAACCTACGCTGTTGGGAGCGGGGAGCGGGAGCAAAAAGCAAAAATTTCAAAAGATTTCGATTTGGGAGCGTTTTTTATGTAATATATATTTTAATATATTTTGTTGCATATATATTAAAAAAACATGGATTATGCCAAATTAGCTATAGAAAACATAGATATTGTTGACTAAATTCTCATTGATGCCAACAGGTGTGTGTTAGTGTGCTTTAGTGCCCCTTGAGAAGCCTCTGAGGGTTGAGTAAGTGTTAGTGCCTAAGGAGACCTTTTGATCTTGTCCAAGCCCAAGTCTGAAGCCCTTGGAGCCCTTGGGACATTGCCAAAAACTCTGTAGAGTGTTCCAGTAACCCTAAGTGGGTCGAAAAAGTTGCGAGGGTCCAAATGACCCCTTCAGTGGTCATTTGCGTGCTATTAAGATCTTGGTACCCTAGGAGGAGTCCCTAAACCCATAATCCATTAACCACTACTCTTAAGTTAAAATGTTAAAACAAATCACTTAAAACCCATGACAAAGCGGTAATTAAATATTAAATCACATTAAAAAGACTTATCTTTGAATACTTTAATGATTTAAATATTAAAAAGTTTTAATAAATAAAACAATAATAATTATATATTAATTAATTAAATATTTAATTTATTATTATTATTATTATTATTAAATATTAAAATGTTTTACTAAAAAACATTCCTTTTAATTTATTGATCAAACTCACTAAAACATGGAAATACTTATTTTAAAAATAAAATATGACAATATAATGAAGTCGGCCCCCTAAATGAAAAATTAATAACATGGGTATGACTTTGGGCAATGAAGAATTTTGCCGGTTAATTTTTGAGGGACTAATCCATTAAAACGCCTCCGAAAACTATGGAATTGATGCCATGGAATTGGATATTAATAGGAGCAAAGCGCTACACTTCAAGACAATTGATCTCAGCGAGGAAAAATTTCGATTATGACTGCGGCCGAAAGTGACCACGGCAGGAGTAGTATCTTCTGTGGTTAAGAAGAATGCCGAGCTCTGAATATTTCGCTGCCGCTGTCGCTTTGAAGGAGTATTATCTCTAGTAATAGAAGAATGCCGAGCTTTGAATCTTTTGCTGCCGCTGTTGCTTTGAAGGAGTTCTACTTTTATGGAATTCAATTGACATAAGAATCTTGGGCTTATTCACCAAATGCCGTTGTCTAGCTCTATCAGTGCTGAACTTCGTTCTGCAGCCTTCCACAAGTCATTCATACTACTGCAAGACGCAACATTGTTAAGGATCTGAGTAGGGCACCTGGGAAAGCATATTTGTGGAACATTACGAAGTGGTTCGCGGAGTTGAATTCTCAGCTCGTCTTTCCATCGGAGGATCTTATACGATTTTTCTTTATGAGTGAGTCCACGCCGCCGGACATTAACTGGTCAGTTCCAGCGCCAGCTAAGCAGGCAATCGCGTTGCGGGAGGATCCGCGGCTCAGATCGTGATTCATAGGTAATTGAGAAATTTTGGAGGCGGCAAATGTATTTTATAATCAATAATTATTGAAAACAGTGAGACGTGGAGTGTATTATTTCGGTTTTGTTTGAGTGGACAACGATTTCAAATATATTATAGGCAATTACAGAAGAATGCTTGTGAATTGGCATTGATTTTTCACAATTGGTTGAATGCAACTTGAATTTCTGGTCCCCGGAGAGCTCGTCTGAGAAAAGCAGCAGAGTGTAAATCTTTTTGGTATGCCAGGCATAAGGACGTGGTACCCTGTGAACATCGAAAAAAAAAAGGGTTTGAACCAGTGTAGTCAGACTCTTTGAATACTCGCGAGTATTGCCGAGTCTTGCCGAGCGACCACCAAGACGAGTACTCGTGACATACTCGCAGTGTAAACTCGCCACTCGCCAAACTCGTCATTTACTCGCTCAACTCGTCACTTACTCGCGAGTCCGTTGACTGTTTGAACGTCGCTTTTGCGTTTTGGAGGGAACGTGGGCAGGGAATAAGCCCCCGAAAGAACACCGCTCTCCCTCGTCATCTCATTGAATAGTTTGGCCTCCCCCGAGTTGTTCTCATTTGCCCCCTAGCTATTATCAATTTATCAGTTGTTTGTGTGTTTGGAATTTTGGAGTGTCCGTGCACTGAGGAAGGTCGCTAACACTGGTCTGAGCATTTTCAATTTTCAATTTTTTTCATTGAACTTCTATACTTTGGATTTTATAAATGTAAGGCAATGACGCTACTATCGGTAGTTTGGTTGAAGAATCTGATTGCTCGTGGTTAGGATAGGATGATGATAGTGTATTTTTTACAATTTGCTTTTTCATTTTTTTAATATTTTTAATAATTGTTAATTAATGAAATTTTCTTATTATCTTTTTTTTTAATAATTTTATGGTTTTTATAATTTGTAATTAATAACTATACTTTGTGATTTCAAGTGAGAAAACACTTCTCGTTAAAATGCATTGCTATGTCTTTTTATCAATTTTTTGAATTGTTATATGCTTATATATTAAATTTTAATTTTTAATATATATGTTTATATATTATTTTTTAAGTTACTATATTTTTAATGTTTTTCATATTTGTCGAGTCTTTGCCGAGTCTTATCCGAGTCTTATCCAAGTCACCGAGTCTGTCGAGTCCCAAGCCAGCCGAGTATTTGCCGAGTCCGAGTCTGACTACATTGGTTTGAACAGCAGTATTGCAGCCTTGAGGTTTGACTCATTTTTATCTTCTTTTCAACTGTTTGACAGAGTGAATGTATACACTAATGTACATTAGTATGTGAGCAAAAGCATGTATATTTGTGTGTACAGAGTTGAGAGTAAACTGTATGTATATTGTAAAGTAGCATAAAAAGTTGTATGAATTTTACAGTGCATATAAGTTATCAGAAATATGAACAGAGTTATGAAGAAGTGTGTGATTGATATGTACAGAGATCAGTAAGTGTACAGCAGTACAAGTACATGCGGTATGATCAATGATATTAGTGTACAAGCCGTGATTTATTATATAATGATGTATGCCTTGATTTGATACATGATGATGATGATGTGATGATGAACTGTATGATGATGATGAGATGAGTAGATCTTGATGATGACATGTTCAGACCTTGATGTTTGATGACTTGACAGTAACCAACAGTGTTAATGAGCAACCTGACCAACAGTATTGATGTTTGATATGATACTGTGGGCAGAAAGATGATGTGACAGTATTAACTACAGGGATGATTTGACAGTGACTAGAGTGTAGAGAATATCAACAACAAAGTTTGGTATTTGACAGGTCCACAGGTTCAGCGATATTCTTCTTATCAAGGTGGCAGGACGGGGCAAGGAAAGGAGGTCATAGCCTCCTTCCGGTGGAAGCCGGAAAACTAGGGAGTGGTAGCTTCCTTCAGGTCGCAGCCTGTAAATCAGGGGGTCGTAGCCTCCTTCCAGTTGAAGCTGGAAAATTGAAGTCTATATAATAAGGGAGTTGTTCCTTTCATCCAGTTATTTCTAGACAACTATTATTAAAAAGGCTTCCGTGGTTTTACCCCCAGAACTTGGGTTTCCATGTTAAAAATTGTTGTGTACTGTGCATCTTGTTGTCTTTATACATATTGATGTTGTGCTGTGATTGGTGATCAACAACCTGCTTTTGATTAAAGTTTTAATTGTACAAATACTGATTCACCCCCCCTCTCAGTATTTCAACAGATATGACCATTTAATACATGTCACATATAACATCAATCATCTAGGAGCTATGACTTGTAGCATTGTCATCAAATGATCAATCATCAACAACATCAATCTTCAGATTTCAACATATAATATTAGCCATCAACAAACTCAAACAGTCTAACCGACAACATCAACCATGAAATGAAACAAAGCATCATAATATCATATTCAATACCAAAGAGTAGTAAGATCATAAGATGTTAAGAATCAAGATGCAATCAACAATTTGAAGTTCAAACTTCAAAGTAGGCCATAATGTTTACAAAATAGGCCATAATAAACATGAAATACAAAGTATTATGATACTATCTACTAATCTACTAAGTTTTCCTCTTGCCACGAGAAACTTCCAATTTTTTTTCTCGTGTTCTAGGTGGAATAGGAGCTGCTGGAAGTGATCGTGGAACATGAGAAGAAGATGAATGCCCCCCACGGATTGCTGGACATTGTGAAGCTAAAGGCAAAACTCCTGCATCTGGAAACCTGCTGGTGGTTGGGGGTGGTATCTCTGATGTATGAATTGAATCACCCTCATGATCACCCAATAGTTCATCTTCCAAGTGCTCTAATGCAATGGCTCCATCCTCCACATTAGCTTCCTCTGGATTGTTGTCCCAAGTCAAAAAAGTTCTATCATTCTTGGTTGCTTCACAATAATGGGACAAAAACGTCAAGTTGTAGTGGACATAAACCAAACTTTCAGCCTGTTCTATATTAAAACTATTTCTCTTGACATTGTGGATGAAGCTGTAGGTGCTCCAACAGCTCTCTGCAGAAGAACTATTGACAACCTGTGAAAGTACCCTCACCGCCAATTTATTCAAATATGTGGCACCACTGCCATACATGTTCCACCAACGGATAGCATCCACCCTCTCTCGATCTTTGGTTGCATGCAAGGTACCAAAGACTCCATTTTCACTGATGTATTGGCTCAATTCACTCCGTACTTGAGCACACTCCTTCTCATCAAGGACCAGCTTGTCTAATGCAAGCATATACCCATTTTGCACCTTTGGATCTGTGTGTGGTCTTTTCCTAACTCCACCGCCAAGAGTAGGTTGGGCCAGACAAGATGGAGAATAATATTTTGGGGTAAGGACAAATGCAAGGGCATGGAGTAGAACATTCAAATTATCCCACCTTTTGACCACATGTTTATGAATATGGTCATACAAGATTGCATCTCTTTGCTCAACAATGTCTTTGATATGACCAAGCATGCTATCCATTTGCTCATACACCTCCCCAATCACCGGTTGATCTGTATCTGCAAAACGAATCATATTATAAACGAGCTTGGTGAACTGTAGAACATATTTAACCTGTGCCCATAAATGACCATCAAGAACGGTGTCCTCCACCTCCTGAAAGTCATTTCTATCAGATGTGCTTGCAGCTCTATCTTTCAATCCCTGCCATGAATCACTTGAGACCATACTAGCCAATGCCTCTCTTACCTTCAAAATCCTCCTGAAGGTGAGGTAGTAGCTAGCAAATCTAGTCTTCGCAATCTTCAATAGCTCCAACCTAGAGTGATTGCGAAAAATGTGGTGGGCCATGCTATGATTGGTGATAAATTTATCATTTTCTTACTTCTCTTGTACAAGGCACCAATCCATCGGTAACTAGGGTCCTTCATCTTAACAATATCATGCATTAAAAGGTTCAATGTGTGAACCAAACACCCTGGCCAAAATATGTTGGGGTACTTATCCTCAATGATTGCTCCTACTGCCTTGCAATTAGCAACATTATTTGTGATGACTTGAATGACATTGTATGGCCCAATCGTTTGAATGGTTTCAAGTAAAGGTTGTGCAATATTAATACCAGTCTTGTAGCTATCTGAGTAGTCATGAGCTGAAAGGAAGACCACACCGCTAGCAGACACAACAAGAATATTTATTAATGGATTGCCTTTAACATTTGACCACCCATCAGATACAATGGATACCCCACAGTTCGACCAGTCATTTGTAAACTTTCCAAGAGCACTATTGATTTTGGCTCTTTCCTAGCCAAGTCCCACGGTTCTAGCTTTGTCATACCCAGGGCTCCTATATCCTTTAGGGGCACCATTGATGGCTTGTACCATTTCATGCCAATAGGGTGAGCGAAGAACATTGAATGGCACACCACATGCATAGAGAAACCTATACATTTTTGAATCGACATCATCTCTGCAACCAAGGTCAGGGAGATTTGATAATGTTTTTTCGCATAGGCGAGAATCCACTAGCATGGGTGGATGATGATCCAGATCCACTACTAACATTCTTTGTAGGGATTCAGATTCGACCCTTGATCTCTTGGGATTGTTTTGAGCGACCTCATCTTCCATCTTGTATTTGTTTCTTTCTTTAGCTGACACTTTGTCACATGTTTTGACTCTGGTAGCCTTACCTTGATCACATGGCATTGTAAGTTTTATTACAATGGAGGCATGTAAACTTACCTCCAAGCCTCCCCCAAGCCTTGTCACATACTTCCACAAAGGTGTTTTTTTTTCTCATCATCACTCTCAATCTCCCCCTCCTCCTCCTCCTCCTCCTCCTCCTCGTCTCCATGATATGTGTCACTCCCTATCTCTTCATCCTTGTCATTGCCACCGCCAAATCTACTTCTCACCACCCCCATCATGAGAAGAATCGGAACCAAAAACAAAAACCACATACCCATCATGCTTGTTGATTCAATATGAGAATCACTTCTTGCCTACAATAGAATGATGGAGAAGAAAAAATTGGAAAGAGTAGGAAAAAACCACTTACAAGAATTAAAATTTTAACATAGTGAAATTTTTTTTTTTCAAAAACAAACAAAGATTGGGTTTTTAGAGCCTATCTCTTTAGCTCTTCAAGGATGGTTGAATGTCTCTATGGAAGCCTTCAATCTTCCTTCCAAGCTCTCACAAATAGAAGCTTTCGATTTCCCCTCCAATCTCTCTTCCAAGCTCCTACAAATTCGCTCTCAAACAACTAGCAAAGCCACCCAAAGCTCTAGTAAGATAAATGAAAACAAGCAAATGAGGAATAGAATGAGCCAAATGGAGGCCAATTTTCCCAACTCGTGGAATCGCTCAAGGAGCGTTTTTTTAGGCTCATAATCACTCAGGGAGCAATGAGAAGTGAATCACTCCCTCATCGCTCACTCAACGATTCTGAATTGGGCAGGGAGCAATTTTTCTCCCTGAAATCGCGATTCCGAAAAACCCTCCCAAGAGGAATCGATGAGGAATCACGATTTTGGGAGTGATTCCTCATTGATTCCTCCCGGAGCGCGAATCGAGAGCGATTCGAGGGGGGAGGAGCGATTCCCCGAAGCCTTGATACCAACTCAACATTGTTGTCCAAACGCATATCATCAGGAAACGCATCCCACAACTTTGTCTTTCTATTCATCCACTCTTACCTAAAACCCCTCTTAGAGTTCAAGTATCACTAAAATACGTGGAAGAATGAAGGAAATTCATGTTTTTATGGGCCACGAGCCACCTTTTTCCTAGGACATGTGTCTTGTTTTTGGGACATGTCCAAGACACATGTCCGCCGCATGTTTTGGACGTTTATGTTTTAGGACATATGACTTGGACATGTCAGTGTCTGACACATAGACACAGGACACGTGGGGCCTAAAGGCTATGTCCAATTTCTTAGGTAGTGGGTTGTCTCTATTATAATGTACTTTATCTATTATAATAATTTTATGTTTGCGGTCAAATAAATTGTAATTTTTTAATTAAATCGTGTGTTTAAAGCTCACTTAGTAGGATACAGATGTTGATTAAGTTGTCATTGATGCCAACGGTGTCTGGTCATTGTTGCCAACAGTTGAGTCTTTGGTGCCCCTTGTGGAACCCCCGAGGGTTAGTGTTTAGTTTGTGGTTGTCTGTGTCAAAGGAGCCATTTTGACCTTGTCCAAGCCCAAGCTTGAAGCCCTTGGAGGCCTTGGAACAATGGAAAAAGCCTTCGTTACCCATTGACTTGGTCAAGTGCCTCTAAGTTGTTTCTTGGTCCCATTTGAGTCCATTGTCGAGTTCCTTGATCATGGTTGATCTTTGGTTACCGGTCGTTGTGCTGCTTGTTATGCTTGTACTTATTTTGGTCTCTTGATTGATTGTTTGATGGATGATGTGGCTCATGTGTGTAAGTCCCTTGATGTGCTGATGCTGCAGCCCATTGCTTGCATTGGATGGTCTTGAGGTTGTTGAGTTCTTGTGGGGTCCTTGTGTTCACAAGCTTAGATCTTGATCCTCTTGCATGTGGAGACTTGGGTCTTGAACCCACACATATGGTGGTTCGATGGCCCTTGAATGCTATATGGTCATTGGCATGTTGTAGCCTTGTGATCATGCATATGAAGCCCATAAGGTGTTGCAAACTAGTGGTGAGGTCTTTGTACAGCTCTTTTTGGGTGTTGGTACTCTTATGGTGATGAAGATATATAATGGAACCATTGGGTATGTTTTTAATGATATGGAGACCTTGAATATGATGATGGTATTCTTAAAAAAGTCTTTGTTCCCACTTGATTGGTGGTGTTGTGGTCCTTGATACCCTTGATATGATGAGTATATGGTGGAGCCCTCCTCCTTGTTGATGTGAAGTCTGTGGATGTGAAGACCATCGAATCCTTCATGCCTTTGATGATGTCCATTGAAGACTTTGACCTTGGAACTTATGCATAAGGTAACATTGTCTTAGGCACCTTTATGTGTGGAATCTTGAAGTAATGAACAAATTGAAGAATTTAAGGGTATTAGACTAAAAGTTTGCAAATAAACCCATCATAGGGAGATAGTCCTCGTCAAGCCATTTTCGTTGATATGTGGATCATCTTCTAACTCCTTACGGTTGAAGAGATATTAATTTTTGAAGTTGGTGTACCCCACCTTTTTGGGTCAGCTGACCAAACAAAAAAGAATTTAATTATTTGTAATTTTGAATTGCATGTATGCCCAATTTGAGGTACTAACTTTCCTCCACGACCTATATAAATAGAATATCAAACATTTCATTTGTTCATCAATCAAGTCTCCCTTTGGTATTTCGCAACTCTTGGAGAAAAGTAAGAAACTTTGTGGAGGAGAAATTTTTGGGCATATTTGAGGATTGAAGAGATTCACTAAAATTGGCATAAGTTTCTCATACAGAATCGGAATTACAAAATTCTTAGCTTGTTGGAAAGCTTGTTGCAAGGGCTATGTGATGACATGATATAGAGTTGTTAAGTTTTCTTAATATCCTTAGATGATATTTTAAAACAAATTGTCACTAGTAAGATCACTAAAAGAACAACAAGCACATAAACATACGAACACAAATATTTTCCTCGAGAAAACCACGAGGGAGAAAACCATGCAAAACTTCCTTAGTATAGAACTCAACCAGAACAGTGTAAAACCCAGACAGCTGCTTTTCTCTTCTTTCTGGCGCACTTGTTCTTCTCTCTCTTGTAAAACTTTCTTGAGTGAGTGAGTACAAATGAAGGGGAGCGCGTCCTTATTTATAATCTTCAGTTGACTTGACCTAGAACCTAACAGGGCGACTTGTCTAACTGACATGGTCGACTTGTCTAGCAAGACACCAAAAATAACATTTATTAAATTGACTCTTGGGTACTATTGACCTGACTTACATTCGGAGGTTTACATTGATTCCTTCAATGACTCTTACAAGACCAAACTCATTTCCTGAAGGAAGAACACAATCAATACTTTAACACTCCCTCTTAACTAGGAAGGTATTCAACCACGGTAGCAACTACTACCACAATTGTACAACTGATTGGTGAGTGTCTATATGTCAGGAAGATTTGGAACATCATCATACATCTTCATCATCGATCTTAGCTATATCATCTTGTGCAATCTCAGTATGTGAATACTGAATCATCTTTTGTACGTACTGAACCATCTTCTATTAGTATATGAATACTGGATCATCTTCGGTACGTATTGAACCGTCTTGTGTCAATTTATGAATACTGGATCATCTTCTATAGTATCAGTATGTGAATACTGAATCATCGTCCATCACGTCAGTATATGAATACTGAATCATCTTCTGTAGCATCAGTATGTGAATATTGAATCATCTTTTGCCACATCAATATATGGATATTGAATCATCTTCTGGCATATTAGAATGTGAATGCTAAATCATCTTTTGCCAACATCAGTATGTGAATACTAAACCATCATCCGCAACATCAATATGTAAATATTGAAACATCATCTGCAAAATCAGTATATAGATACCGAAACATCCTCTGCAACATCAGTATATAGATACTAAGACATCAACAACAACCTCATTAGCATGTTAGTGTTAAAAACAAAATCATCTATAATGCTAGATCATCATCTGCATTACTAGCATAGAGATGCTGGAGTATCATTATCACCATCAACATCAAACATCATCATCAGTATAGAAATACTAAAACAAGCTCATCAACAATCATTTCAATAATCATCAGTATGATAATAATGAACCTACTACATCAGTATAGGAATACTGAAACTACCTCAACAATCATCTCAACAATCAACAATCATCAGTGTAACAACAATGAAACTATCTCAACAATCATCTTAACAATCATCAGTATAACAATATTGAAACAAACATCACAACAATCATTAGTATAACAATACTGAAGCAAACATCTCCGCAATCATCAATATAACAATACTGAAGCAAACATCTCAGCAATCATCAGTATAACAATACTGAAGATACATCTTTCCCTGTAACTATCTCGGAGCAGCATCACGATGAATTCTCTAGTAGATCCATCTGGGCATTTTGTCTAACTTACTAGTCGTTTCAAGAGAACAAGCCTAGTTAGACAGATGGATCTTCCTGGGGACCAACAAGCCTTGTCCTGGATTACAAACCCACTTGGGTTAAACTGATCTAGGAAGACATACTAATCCCCCTAGGATGAGCAGGCCTCGTCTGACTTACTAACCCTTTCGGGCCAACAAGCCTAGCCAACATACCCTACTCTAGACTGAGCCACCACCACTACATCCTTCTTCCATCTACCGTCACTCCCTCTTTCGAGAGAGGTCCTTTTGGACTACACCAAGCTTGTCTCGAAAGTATTCAAACTTTACATGAGCCATAGGATTAGTCAACACATCTGCCACTTGTTCCTCTATAGGAACATGCTTGAGCTTTACACCTCCTTTTTGAACCATATCCCGGATGAAATGATATCTAACTTTGATATGCTTTGTTTTATCATGAAACACCGTGTTTTTTGTCATCTTGATACAACTCTGATTATCACAAAGTATATCAGTAACATCTATCCCTGCATCAAATAATCCTGCCAACATCTTGTGAAGCCATACTGCCTCGCTACAGGCTGAACATGGTGCAATGTATTCAACCTCTGTCATGCTAAGTGCAATATTGGTTTGCTTTCTACTGAACCAAGAGATCATGCATGATCCCAGACTAAAGCAACATCATGAGGTGCTTTTTCTATCTTTGGCACTTCTTGCCCAATCTGAATCTCTAAATCCATGTAATTTGATCTCGCCACTTGATGCATATCTGAGACCATAATCTAAAGTTCGCTTTAGATACCTCAGTACATGTTTTGCTCCAATTAGGTGAATATGTTTGGGATTCACCATATATTGACTTAGGGTGTTTACAACAAAACATATATCCGGTCTTGTATTGGTTAAGTACATTCAGAGAACCAATAATCCGTCTGTATAAAGTGGCATCAACTACTTTCGAAGTATCATCATTCAATAACTTCAAACCAGTGTTACACGGGGACGCGTCCCGGAGGGTCGGGGACGTGTTTCGGTGTTTCTCGCGTCTCGGGGACTCCAAAACTCCATCTGAAACGTTTCGGGACGTCCCCCTTTTGGTGAAACTTGGCGAGACGCGGATCGAAACGTTTCGGTGGGCTGCGAAACTTGGCGAAACTTGGGGGGACTTCCTGGTGTCCCGCCCGAAACTTCGAAACATAGCCGAGACTTGTGGGCGTCCCGCCTCGAAACTCCGAAACTTCCCCTAAACTCTGAATTTTTTTTTTCTTCTTAATTTAAAAAAATAATAATAAATCATTAAAAAAAATTAAAACCATTTAATAAAACTTAAAATTTTATTATTTATAAACTTATAAATTTATATATAAAAATTTTAAATTTTAAACATAAAAAATATATTAAAACCTAAATAATAATAAAATTTAAATTTAAAACATAAACAAATATATTTAAACTAAATATTAAAATTTAAATAATAAAAACTAAATCTAATTTACAATGTCTAACCTAAAGTATATTATATAATTCTAAACTATCAATGGCCGTGAAACAAATATAGTATCATACTATCTAGTATCATTGATTCATTTTTTCAATCACTTAAAAGTCAAATCTGAAGATTATCAAATATGACGTGCATGTTAATCATAGATTCATATTGATATATAATATATTTATAAATTATTATTAATATAATGATAATCTTGATGAATCCTGTAATGTGTTTGAACTTTGAATTTTGCATTTACATTGCATGATCGCAGATTCCAGAATGATGAATGTTTGTTATTGTTGGGATTTATATTTTTCATATTTTTAATATTTTTAAAATTTTTATGACTATTGTGTCCCGTTGTCCCTGCTGAATTTCTCTAAAATTTGGGGGGTGGTCTCCACACGTCTCGAATGTGCGTCTCCCTGAACCCGCATCCCACTGTCCCGGAACCTTGGGGGAACATTCCTTCAAACTTGTTGTCATCAGAGTAGTCATAGCCTTGCAATCTATCATTCCAAATATTTTTAGGATTTCTATTGCATATTTTCCTTGGTTTAGAAAAATCTCGTCTGGATACTGCCATACTTCAAGATCTAGAAAGTAATGCATCATTCCAAGGTCTTTCATCTCAAACTCAGCAGCAAGCTTCTTCTTACATTCGATGATGGGCTTATCTTCACCTGTCAGGAATTGATCATCTATAGATAGTAGTAATATCATAATCCCATCATCCTCAACTTTATAGTAGAGGTTGGAAATTTAGTGGTAAAGCCCAAGCTCATTAGAAATCCATGAATTCTTCCATACCATGCTCTGGGTGCTTGCTTTAAGCCATACAATGCCTTCTTGAGTCTACATACATGAGTTTTCTGATCATTAGTCTCAAACCCTTGCTGTTGTTCGATATATACTTCTTCTTCAATCAAGCCATTTAGAAAGGTTGTCTTTACATCCATCTGATGCAACTTCCACTTCATGTTGGATGCCAAGGCAAGGATGGTTCTGATTGAGGTGTACTCAGCGATTGGTGCAAAGGTCTCGTCATAGTTGATTCCCTCTTTTTGAGAGAATCCTCGAGCTACAAATCTTGCCTTGTACTTCTCTATACTACCATCCGCTAAGTGCTTAGTTTTGAAGATCCATTTCGAGGATACCACTGACTTGTCTTTTGGTCTTGGTACTATTTCCCACACATGATTCTTTATAATGGATTGGTACTCCTCGACCATTGCATCAACCCACTCCTTTTGTTTTATTGCTTCTTCAAAACACGTCGGTTCTTTATCAACTAGATCACACATCAAAGCCACATAACTAGGGTATGGCTTTGGCTTCTTTCTTTCTAGGATGGTTCTTTCTGGGACACCATGTCTGTTTGCTTCTTCGATTACTTCACGATTCCAGGCGGGTTTTGTCTTTCAAGAAATCATTTCACTGGGTAACTCTTCAGGTAACTGAGGTTCTGTCATATCATGATCCTCAGGCATCCAATCTTCTTCTTCGTTCCTAACTGGTTTAGGACTTTCTGTAGCTTTGGGAGTTTCATGCTCCTCTTCATCTTCCTTATCTTTCTTTGACCTTTTGAAGGCTGTATCTTCATCAAATGTGACATCTTTTCTAAGTTCAATTTGACGGTATCCTGGGATATAGATTCGATAAGCTTTTGATTGCTCACTATATCCTACAAACAATCCCTTCTTTCCTGAAGGATCTAACTTTGATCTTTTCTCCTTGGGAATGTGTATGTATATAGGACAACCAAATATCTTTAGGTGACTTACCTTGGGATTTTCTTTAGAAAACATTTCTTTTGGAGTTTTGTTCCCAAGGGCACTGTGGGAGATTCTATTCCGTACATATACTGTTGTTTTGGTTGCTTCTACCCATAGGTACATTGGTAGATCTTAATCATGTATCATAGCTTTCACAGCTTCCATGATAGATCTATTCTTTCTTTCTGCCACACCATTTTGTTGTGGATTATAAGGAATGGTCACATGGTGAGCTCCCTCTTAATCCCAGCTTCTTTGCAGTATTCATTGAATTCATTTGATGTGAACTCTCCTCCATTATCTGACCTCAATATCTTTATCTTCTTTTCAGAGAGGTTTTCTACCTGGGCCTTAAATTCCTTAAACCTTTCAATACTCCATCCTTCTTTTTCAAGAAGTATATGTAGGTCTTACGGGAATAGTGATCAATAAAATAAGCATAGTAAACATACCCGCTTAATGAAGTGGTTTGCATTGGCCCGCATATGTTTGAGTGGATAATATCTAAGATCCCTTTAATCTGTATAGTCCTCCTTCTTCAACTCCAATTTCTACTGCATCATCTATGGTTCTTCCTTTTGTTTGCATGAGAACTTTTCCATCCACAAAAGCAACTTTGAAGCCTTTCCTGTCTAAGGATGTGATAGAAAGAAGGTTCTTCTTTAGGCTTGGGACATACATGACATCTTTCATCTTCATGGACTTTCTAGAGTCCAACTTATAGGATGCTTTTCCTTGTTGCCGCCTAAAACACACTTACCGTGGAAAAGTCTTCCAACCACTAGGCGTGTTCCCGAGGGCTACTACGAGCGTAGAACCCAATGTCACCTCGATTCCTAACTCCTTCGTTTAGACCCAGCTCCTAAAAAGGTCAAGGGGGGTAGTCCCTATTTACTATGTTTCAAAGGTTGTGTTTTAGGAGTTGAAAGATGAATAAATTAATTTAAATTTTATGGCAATCAATCATGCAGAAATGCAATAATTTCAAATGATAGGAAAATCTTTCTTTGTTCGTAAACCAAATATAAATGCAAGAGAAAGATAGTATTACCAAACCAGTGCCTTCTTGAATCGGGCTATGTAGTCACGAACAAATATTACAATGAAATTGCCAAAATGCACAAATTGCTCTAAATCATTTGTTCACCAAAATGATCAAAAGACCACATTCATCAAATGTAAAATACTTTAAGCAAATGAACTAAAGTGTATGAGATGAGCTTGAAGTAGAACTGAACGAAATAAACGATGACTGTAATAGTAAATAAAATGAAAGATCATGATGTTGTGCAAGTGGTCCAATTAAGGTCTTTCTTCAACATAGGGGATTAATGTGTTTGCATGAGAAAATAAACTAAGTAACTAATGTGTCTACCTCCAACCCTTATCCATCAATTGAGAGAAACTGTTGGGTGCTCAACAAGAGAGCACAAGGCTCCCTCCTAGCTCCACAACTCAGTTCCAAGAACTAGCCGGGTGCTCAACAAGAGGACAAAAAGTGCCACGAGGACCCCAACGACCTCTACCCCTCTAGCTCCACACACTAATCCTCTTTTTCTCAATCTTGCAATACTGGATTGAAATGCTTATTATTCTAGCCAACTCAAATCTTCTCCTTTTCTTGTCACCTAGGGTCGAACCAACCGGCAAGGGGAGTGAATATGGGGCGAAGATTGGACAAGGTTTATTTTAAATGAAATGAAGAATTTAACAATTATTAACAATGCAACCTAGCACGATATTGCAAGGATGGCATAGCCAAATCACTTGCAAGGTGTGGGCAAATAAAAATAAAAGAAAGAAAGATACAAGCCAACACGATTTTGCAAGGATGGCATAGACAAATCACTTGCAAGGTGTGGGCTAAAATAAAGAAGAAAATAAAAACAAAATGAAACTCTAACTGATCAAAACCCATGCCAATCAACAATTGTTTATGCAAAGGTGGGAAAGCCCAACTTCTTTTGCATGGAAGGATGACAAAGAAGGGAAACTTCAACTTAACTTAAAATGCAAAATAAGAAATCATGTCCAAAAGACTCTCTTGGATTTGTTACAATGGCCGAAATTTCAACATAAAGAATAAGAGGAAAGAAGTCGGAAAAACCGTGTTTTCACCCCTTTCTTGTGATGGCCTTGAAGCTTTTCCTTTGGGGTAGCCTCTACACCCTTCTTGGCTGAAATTTGACAGAGAGTTTTGCCTTGTTTTGTTACCAACCTGCTAAAAACCAGCAAACAAAAAAATGATAAAATGTGCCCAAAATAACTTTTGGGAAGTTAGTATGTTAGTGCAATATATGCACAAAATTTATACAAAGTTGCCAAATGAATAATTTTGAAAGAACTTGAGTATAAAAGGGTTAAAATCAGATTTGAAACACTCAAAAACTAAAATTAAAATGCAGAAATTTGTATGTAAAGAAAGAGAAAATTGGTCCTTTGTTCTTGAAGAAGTGAAGGAATGGTGCATGCAACTGAGGAATCCCACTCTTCAATCCAAATAACCCGCAACTTAAAAGATTTTCACTACACAACTACTAGAAGGTGAGAATCAAATAATGAGCAAAGAAATCATAAACTTCAAACTAGAAAATATCTGAAGTTCTTTTGCTACAAGAATGAAAACTCGCAAAATTTATGGAATACAAATACCATAAATCTTACCAAAGCAAATAAGTATGCTTCCTTGGACAACCAAACTTGTGTAGCTCCTCAAGCATGGAAGCAAATCATCAATGAGAACAATGGACACAAGATTCCTCCAAAGATTTTGATTACCAAAGCCAAATGGCCGAAAATTACAATGGCCAAAGCAAGAGCTATGGAATGAGAGAAAGAGAAAGAATGAGAGGATGAGCAAGAGAGTGGGTGTGTTTTTTTTTGTAACCCAAATGAGGAGGGAAGCCTCCTTAAATAGGAAATGAGCGAGGAGAGAGCTCAAGTCCATGCAAGCCACTTGTCAAAATGAGAGAGTGGGAGCTCAAAGAGGGGAACCACTTCTCTTGGGGGCACCTCTTAGGGTGGGAAATCAAATAGAAATGTGGGTGAAAACCCCCTCTAATATTTTTAATCTTCATTCTAGGCCCTAAAGGGGGGACCACCAAAGTGTGGCCTCTTCATTTGGCTTATTTTCAATTATCTCAATTTGCATGGTAGAGAGGGCACACCCGTCCTTTGGCGACATCTTCATTCTTGTGAAACATTTGCATGGGGGAGCCCTTTTTTCTTCTGAAGTAACCTTAAGAACATAATATAATGCTTAGAAACTTAATTTTCCCCTTCTAAGTGTCTTTAAGCACTTTTCCAAAATTTGGCTCTCTAATTAAATGCCCAATTTCTTGATTTCCATGACTGACATGGGCAAATGTGACCAAAACATAGTAATACTTGTTCGAATGACTTCAAACTTGGCCCAAGGGTGTAGGGGGTTTCATGCCATTTGTCTTGAGTACCCATACCCCTATACAACATTAAATGGACCAAGTAACCCTTTTTTACATTGCAACAAATTGTCTTGAGTGACAATTTTTAATGACCAAAAATTAGAAAAACCTATGCAAAACTTAATGAAATTCCGCAAGACTTTGGATAATGTCTAACATGGTAATATAGAACAATCCTAGGCCCCAATCACCCAATGGACTCGATCACTAGAACACCTTTCACCACTTTGGAGGTAATTTTGAGTGAAAAACTCAAATAATTAAAATATTTAAAAATAAATTTTAATTATCCAAGTGAAAAAACACTTGATGAAAGAACTTCCCTAATGAACAAGTCTTAGGTGATTAAGTTACAAAAAACTAGACCTTCATGCTAACATATCCTTACAAATTCCTCCATAGGGGTGCGAAAATTTCATAGAGAGAAAAAGAGAAGGAGAATTGCCTCGCTTGATATAATACTTTATTAGGTACTTCTTTCTTATCTTCAAGGCACATGGTACATGGTTGGCCACCTAGTTGGTTAGGTGGTCAAAACTCCTATTCCTTTGATGGGGTATTGGGACTCATTTCCAAGCATTACTTTGTGTGGAGATTGCTTTTGTAGAAGACATGAGAGTGAGTCCTTGTAACATGTCATGTGCTTGGAGGCACCACTATCCACTAGCCAGGTGTCATTTCCTGGTGAGACTGATTCTGTTAGAGCATAGATCAATACATATTCGTCACTGAAGTTTTCATCCTTTGCTTTCTCTTCAACTTCTTGATCACTATCTTCAGCAGCACGGACCTGAAATCTTTTCATCTTTTTGAGTCTTTCTGCTTTCATGGGATAGCTGATAGCAATGTGCCCCAACTTGTGACAAGTGAAGCATTCATAATTTGAGAAGTATTTCTTGGACTTCCTAAACCCTTGAGTATTTCTAGGAGGATGGTCATGACTCTTCCTTTTGTTCTTGCCTTTGGTATGAACTGTCAAGGCTTGATCGTCATTGTCATTTAGCTTTTCTTCATTGGCTTCTATCCTTTCTTCTTCTTGAATACATTCTTCCCATAACTTTCGGGACTTAGTTAGTTTCCTTCTTGAACAGATTCCTCAGATAAAAGCTTCACAATCTCTTGGAAGACCATTCAAGGTGGTCATTACAACTTCTGCTTCTTCAACCATGCCACCAATAGCTTCCAACTCATTCTTGATTTGAGCTACTCTTGTAAAGTAGAACTGCATGGTCTCTGACTTTTGAGGTGATTCCTCGGGGTCATCTTCCTATTGATGTTTCTTCCTTCAAATAGACCAGATGGAGCATCAAACAATTCTTTTGGAGTCTTCCTTGATGATACCCGAGGGATCAAGTTATCCTTGATGTAGTTATCTATGATCATATCCTTCTTATACTTGGACTTGGCTTCAAATTCGTCTAGTTCTTTCACTTCCTCCTTTACAAATCTTATTAGATCATTTTCTTGTAGGATGAACATGATCCTATACTTCCATGCTCTGAAGTTTTTAGCACCTTCAAGCTTTTCATCTAGCTTGGTATTCTTTGTCATCACTAATAGAATGAGAACTTCAAATGGAATAAGGAGGAGTAGTACTTACTTGATGAAAACAACTTCTTGTTGACCTCCTTCTGGATGACCTAGGGTTTGATGCAAAAACCCTAATTTTCAGTTGGGATCACTGGTAGGGCTGAGTGATGGAAAAGATGCGCCTCCCTAGGGCGAGGTAGACTGTATGTTGTTTTTTTCTGAGATTGATGATGGAGTCTCAGGAAAACTTAAGCCCTAATTTGTCTCGGCAGCAGTGACTGGTCCAAAACTGAAACTTCTTGGAATCCAGTTCTGTCTTCATAAAAAGCTATGCTCTTTAGGGCTGGGTTGAGTGAGCCCTCTTTTTTGGTTGATCTGTCGAGGGATTTGTTTGGAGTAACAAACCCTAATTGTGCAGTGTTTCCTTTCAGGGTGGTTCTGATACGATGTTAAGTTTTCTTAATTTGCTTAGATGAAATCTTAAAACAAATTGTCACTAGTAATATCACTGAAAGAACAAGCACATAAACATAAGAACACAAAGATTTTCCTCGGGGAAACCACAAGGGAGAAAACCCTGCAAAACTTCCTCAGTATAGAACTCAACTAGAGCAGTGTAAAACCTAGACAACTACTTCTCTCTTCTTTTTGGCGCACTTGTTCTTCTTTCTCTCGCAAAACGTGCTTGAGTAAGTGAGTACAAATGAAGGGGA
This sequence comes from Pseudotsuga menziesii, assembly GCA_001517045.1. Lineage (NCBI taxonomy): Eukaryota > Viridiplantae > Streptophyta > Pinopsida > Pinales > Pinaceae > Pseudotsuga > Pseudotsuga menziesii. Next base: position 139,419 of record LPNX011059091.1, on the reverse strand, counting down.
GCGCCTCCCTATTTATATTCTTCACTTGAATTGACCTAGAACCTAACAGGGACGACTTGTCTAGCAAGACATAAAAAATAACAGTTATTACATTGACACTTGGGTACTATTGACCCGACTTAAATTTAGAGGTTTACATTGATTCTTTCAATGACTTACAAGACCAAACTCATCTCTTGAAGGAGGAATACAATCAATACATATGGATTATCTTTCGAAGTTACAACACTTTAACAAGAGTTTATTTTAGTTTATCTATTGTTTCTTCATCTTGTGATCTTCAAAAATGTATGGTTCATGCTTCTGGGTTTCTCTTGTGATGGAACATGTCTCGCGTGGATAGAGTTCATCTTTGATCTTAGTATGTGAGCCTCTATATTGGTATTTCTCTTTGAAGTCATTGAATATGTTTGTAGGCTATGGTGAATATGATTGATTCGACATAGGTACACAAGCATCTTGGTACAGGTTGTTTCAAATGAGTAGGATTGGCACATGTTGCCTTATGTGCAATTGGTCTGACTCAAACTGGCTGAGTTGTATGAGAAGTTGGTTTGACTCAGGTGGACTGAGTTTGGTTTGCAGTTGGTTAGACTTAGATTGACTGAGTTGGATGATGTGAGTAACAGATTGATTGGTACAACTTGATTGGATAGGTTGACTGGACAAGTTGATTGTACAGGTTGATGAGCAGAGTGATACAATGAATAGTGATCAATTGATGAGTAGTGATCAGATGATGAGCAGTGGTTAGTAGTGACAGTGGTTGTGTAGTGTGGTATAGATTGTGCAATGTAGTACATGTGTTGATTAACACGTCTGTAGGATTAGTGCGGTCGTGGTTCAACAGTTCCTATCTTCATATTAGGGTGGTAGGACGAGGTAAGGAAAGGGGGTTGTAGCCATCGAACTAGGGAGTTGGAGTTTCCTTCAGGTTGTAGCTTGTAAATCAGGGGGTTGTATCCTCCTTCCAGTTGTAGCTAGAGAATTGAAGTCATTGTAATAAGGGGGTTGTTTCCTCCTTCCATTTTTTGCCGGAAAATTATTATTCTAAGGCTTTCGTGGTTTTTTCCCCAGGACTTGGGTTTCCATGTAAAAATATTGTGCCTGTGTTTTGATATGCTTCCTATGTGATGATGATATGATGATATGTGATGATGAGCTATAATTGTTGATATAATGATAATAATGCACTCTGCATAATATTGAATAAGCTGCTGATGATTGTTAACATTGAAAAAGTTACAAAAGCTATACACACTGTTCACCCCCTGAAAGTTTTTGAAGAACCCCAAACCTGGTTTGAAGCTTGTTTGCTTCTCTGCATAGTTTAATGCCCAAACCCTTCTATGCACAAATTTTTAATAAAATTTGACTAAACTGAAACACATGGAATTCTTTTTAAAATCAAACAATTCAGAAATTTTCTTTTCAAGCAAAAATTTCAAACTCGGAAATTTTAAATCAGCCAAACACATGAAAATAACATTAATGTTTTTGACCAATGTTCTAAGATAAAAACCCTAAGGGAAAACATGTTTATGAGAGAGAGAGATTTATTATTTCTTTAGGTAAAATACAGAAATCAACAACAATACTTATCAAAATTTCTTCTCGGAATTCGTGCCCTTTAATGCAGTTTGTCTCCTCGATTTTTGTGCCAACTTCACCTTGAAAAACGTGCCTAGATTCTGATGTACGAACATAATTTAATTTTCTATACTTGCCTCGTAAAATGTGCCCAGACCGTATTGCCTCGAAATCTGTGCCGAATCTGTACTGTATGGATTTTCTGAAAAACAGTGCAGATCGTACTGTACGGTCACCTCGAAAAACGTGCAAACCACGCACTATACAAACACCTCGAAAACTATGCGGAATTCATACTATATGGATTTTCTCGATTCCTGTGCAGACCGTACTGTACGGTCACCTTGATTTCTATGCATAATTTTCACCTTGAAATCTATGCCTAGAAATCACCTGTATGGTTCTCGAAATTCATGCCCTCTCTATTCTTCAGTCTTCTCGAAATTTGTGCCAAAATTCTTCTCGATTTTTGTGCCCAAATTTGTCTTCTATTTATGTCTTCTGCTGGTTCAAAATCACTTCAAACCCCTGTTTGCTCTTCTCCCTCTCTCCAAATATTCTCTTTGAAAAGTGAACAATGAATAAGTTTGCCTTGGCTTAGTCCCTTTTTGTTCATGGCAACTTCCTTTTCAATCTAATGGTCAAGATTAGATTAGATGAAGGGTTCACATTAAATGTTCCATTAATTAATTAATAAATGACATTTAGTGACCTCATGTCATATGATAAAGTGAGAACAACCGCTTTTAATTTAATCACTCACTCAACTTTATTTTTAAATATGAACTTAGGAAAACCATTACTTAAGCCTTTTTAATGAAGTCACTTTAAAAACATAAAGTATATCGCACTTCGTTAAATGCAAATGACTAGGGGNCTCCCCCCTCATAGTGTGCTAGGTGTGTCCAACAATTGGTATCAGAGCGGGCCCTTCACAGAAAGTCTTATCAGCTTAAAGGATATCTTTGACACACCATGGGGTTCTCAATGAATGGAGTACCATTGTTTTGTGGAACAAATTACTTCATCTAGAAAAGAAGAATGCAATTTTATCTTGAGGCAGAAGGAATCAATATGTGGCAATCGGTTCTTATTGGTTATACTCCTCCAAAGAAAGTGAAAACAACAGCTCAGAAGGAATCAAAGATGAATAATTCAATGGCTATGGAAACCATCCTTGAAGGATTAACATATCACCAAAAGAAGAAGATAGGAAAGTGCATCTTAGCTAAGGAACTATGGCTCAAAATAGTACATATCTACTCCACTAAAGAATAGGAAGAAGAGGTTATGAAACGTATGGTTGAAGATCTGAGAGATCTTCAAAAGGAGAAAATAGAAAAGTGCAACTCAATTGAAGAATTGTCGTTCAAAATAAAGCAGCTAAACTTAGATGAAGAACAAAATGTAGAAGACAACCCCATCAAAAGGTCAGTACAAGATCCAGGTAAGTATGAAGGTAAGTCCCTTGAACACTTTGTTTGTAATGCTTTTAAAGAGATATGTGTATTAGGTATAGAAGATAAGAGCCATTTTGAATTCATAGAATGCAATACTTCAGATTGTGATGAAAATACTTGCTCTCTGATAAGTGATTGAAATTTAGTAGATACTGTGGTTCTAGAAGAAATTCAAATAGACAATGAAATTACTAATGTTTCACAAGAAGTGAAAAAACTTTGTGACAAGAAGCAGTTTTTGCAAGAGCAATTGGACGAATCTAAGAAAAAGAATCAAGAAGAATCTGAGAAGGATTCACAGACTATAATTTATCTAAAACTCCAAGTCGAAGAAGCTACCAAAATAAAAAAAGCCCTATCCAACTCTTTGAAATATAAACTTGAGAAGTCAACTACAGAAAATGAAAAGCATTAAGAAGAAATTGTCAAGCTCAAAAGACGGCTAGAAGATAAGGAGAAAGAATTGAACTGCAAGCTACAAGGTAAAGATAGTGAGATAAGTACCTACAAGACTAAAGAAATATTGACAGAGAAATTAAGAAGAAAAAAAGAACTTAAAAATTGAAATCAAATCCTTGAAGGTAGAGTTACGGAAGATGTGTCTGACAAACTTTGAATTTGAAAAGGAGCTCTCGGAACTCAGAAAGGAGGAGAATCATGTACTAAAAGGTCAATTGCAAAAATCCCATGAGGACGATCAGAATTCAAAAGGACAGATGGAAGACAATAGCGTTGATCTAAACAAACAGGTAGAAGTCAAGCCAATAGAAGAAGATCTAACGAAACAACTCCAAGAAAAGATAGAAATTTGTCAAAAGCAAGAACTGAAGATCCTCTCTTTAAAGGAAGATCTGGACAAAACAACTACTCAGTTAAAGACAAATTCAAAGATCGAGAAGAACATTGAAGAAAGTAAAATCTTTATGGAAAAGGAAGAAAAGACTATTAGTTATACACGTATTCTCAAAAGATCCCATGATCAACAAGAATCAAGAGAAGGTACAACACAAAGAAGATTCTTTTCTCAGAGATACCCTATGATGTTCAATGGCTACTGTTACAAGTGCAATAACTATGGTCACAAAGCCATCCATTGTAGAGATCATGAAAAAATCACACCAAGAAGAAATCAAGGTGGATTTTTCGTTCAATGTTACAATTGCTATCATTCTGGTCATTTCGTAAAACATTGTAGGATGCAGGGACAAGTTAAAGTTTGGAGAAGAAAGCAAGCTCAATCGAATGACATGAACAGCCATCAACCTACTAAAGTATGGAGAATAAATTTAGTAGATTACACCATTGATCAAAACAGAAATGATGAAAATCTTGGGAAAAATCCAATACCATTTTGAAGACTATCGGCCAGTGATATGAAGTGTACAAAGAAGGTGTAAAAGGAACTATGTATTTGATTGTCAGATTTGAGATCAATGATCACACTCTTTTCAATATCGTATAGTAGTTGGTTCTAGTAGTATCCTTGTGACAGAATAAAAGTTCATCAAAATATTAACAGTTTCTGATGATAGGGGGAGCAATATTGCCAAAGGAAGTTCTTATTACCATTAATGCGAACAACAAGAAAAGTTGACAAAGGAAGAGAAGTTGATGACAGGGGGAGCAATATTGTCAAAAGATGTTCCCTTTGCCATTGATGCCAAAGGGGAAGAGATGTTTTTTTGACAGGGGAGCTTGTTTTGAAGAGGATTTATGGTGTTGTCATGAATAACAAAGGGGGAGATTGTTGATTAAGTTGTCATTGATGCCAACAGTGTTTGGTCATTGTTGCCAACTGTTGAGTCCTTGGTGCCCCTTGTGGAGCCCCTGAGGGTTAGTGTTTAGTTTGTGGTTGTCTGTGTCAGAGGAACCCTTTTGATCTTGTCCAAGCTCAAGCTTGAAGCCCTTGGAGGCCTTGGAACAATGGAAAAAACCCTGGTTATCCATTGACTTGGTCAAGTGCCCCTAAGTTGTATCTTGGTCCCATTTGAGTCCATTGTCAGGTTCCTTGATCCTGGTTGATCTTTGGTTATTGGTCTTTGTGCTGCTTGTTATGCTTGTACTTGTTTTGGTCTCTTGATTGGTTGTTGGATAGATGATATGGCTCATATGTGTAATTCCCTTGATGTGTTGATGTTGGAGCCACAGTGGAAAAAATCGCCGAAAAATTGGCGATGTCCCGAAAAATCGCGATTTTTTTTGGCTGCTGATTTTTCAAAAAATCAGACAATGGAAAGAATCGGGGAAAATCGGGAAAGATTGGGAAAAATTGGGAAAAATTGGCAAATAGGGATAAAATCGGTAAGCAAATTTTGACCCTATTAAAGTACAAAATTTGCATTTTTTAATGCTTGCTGCGGTTTGTCGATTTTTGCCGATTGTTTCGCCGATGTTGCCGAGAAGATGTTTTTTGGACCCTCGCCAATTTTTTGCCAATGCCAATTTTTTCCACTATGGCTGGAGCCCATTGCTTGCATTGGATGGTCTTGAGGTTGTTGAGTTCTTATGGGGTCCTTGAGTCCACAAGCTTAGATCTTGATTCTCTTGCACGTGGAGACTTGGGTCTTGAACCCACACATATGGTGGTTTGATGGCCCTTGGACGCTCATGACAGTTATGAGGAATCAATATCAATGTGTGATGTATCACTTGACTTCTATATTTATGTGGCGAAGTATTTTTTTGAAGTTGCTGTTGCTTTAGAATCTAGATGTTTAAAACGATGAATATTATTTTATTTTTTAAATTTGCCAATATTGTCCCCAATTTTTCCTTTATGTTATATTTCAGATCCGACAATATATTCGCTGACATGATATTTACAACATTGCTTCCAACATATCTACTTCCATTGATGAATATACTACTAATATATATCTTAAGTAGCGTGAATGTAAACTCTGTTAGGATTGGTTGGTTGACAACTTCGAAAGCTTTGATGCTTGTTATTTTCTTCCTTTAATCTAGGGTATGTCCTATATCATTATATTGAAGATATAGGCAAATAAGACTAAAAACAATAAACAATCTATTGGTGTAGCTTTGGTTGATAGTATTCATCTCCTTCTTTGATTGTCCTGTTTTGTCCATGGAGTCACTTTTTTGCGTGGCTATCCCAGTATTGTTTCCCACATTTGCCGAGTTTACCTTTTGATATTGTACAGGAGATTTTTGATCATTTAATGTGATCCCGGTCATTTAAAAATGAAGTGTCTAATTTAATCCTTTATAACTCTGATTTGTTTCAGGATGAAAACATGGCCATGGATTGGAATCAACAATTAGAACAAGACATCGAAAGACTAAAGGCAGAAGCCAATAGGCAACAGCTTCGCATGGTATGATTTCTATCAGTTTACAATGATGTGTATCTGTGGTATGCCTGAGTCATTTAGTGGAAATTTTAAGTTATTTCTATTCTGAATAACTTAAATTGGATATGATCAGGTTATGGGATCTTCAGGCATCACATGTAAAGATTTGGCTGAACTTGAAATTAAGAGCCACATCTTAACTTATGATAGTAAGTTGTTATGGAAACTAAATTCAATATATATTTGGGAAACTTGTTGCAACTCTGACCAATAAATGTATTATGAAATTGCAACTCATTTCATTGTTTCATAATTTGTTCATGTTTCACTGGCTATTGTTTTTTCATGTCTAAGTGACTTCAGATCTCTATGATTTTGATTTTTAGTGGCAGAAAAAGTGGTAGGATGGGCTGTAAGCCACCAGTTGCAGACAGATTTGGAGCCAGTTTTATTCAATGGAAAACTGGTTATAACTGCAGAAAGGTCAGTGTTTAGTTCTTTTTGAGCAGCATGTGGATAATATAATAAAAATAGTCTTTCAATTCCATACAATGCATTATCCAACTGAAAGCATGAACCTTGTGCATTTGTATGCATAGTAGGTAAAGATAAGATACGATAATGTTATTAATGTCCAACTAATGACCCAAATAGTATTTTCTTTGAGCTTTTCCATGGCAATTTCTCTTCTGCTAAAGGAAATGAATAGTTTACTTCTGTAGAAGTTTGTGGTTGCATCTCCTTTATAGGATGGATGATGTAACATACCTAAATGTGAGATAAATAGGATGATAACAAGAGACAATAGCAATACCAATAAAGATAAGAATAACAATAACGGTAACATGGACAAGTCCAAGACAGGAAACAACAATAATTGCAAGAAGAACAACAATGAACAACAGCAGGAAAAAGACCAAGGTCAACAACAACAGCAGTGCGACCAATTCCAATATCATCAACAACAACAGAAAAACATGGCTATTCACAGTTCAGATACAATAACATCATTTGGAGTCAGGACCAATGAAAATAATATTGATAACAAAACATAACAAGAATGCTTCTTTATGATTCTAACTAATGGCAATTAAGTCACTTAACATAAGGTGACTTCATCACATTTTTGGATTGTAGTATTGGAGTGTAAACAGTTCATAGTCGAATGGGATACAATGAAGTGCAGCAGTGTTGATCCTGAAAATTTTTCTGCATTCTCCCAACCCGGTTTCAACCACCTTTTTCATCATAGTTTAATGCCCAACCCAATTTACTCTCAGCTGCAAGATAAGTCATTTCTCATAAACAATTTACTAGGGACTAATTGTTATATTGTCATAGATTAAACACCATAGTTTATTTTTACTAGGGACCACCCTCCTTTGGCTTCGCTAGAAGATGCCTAGACAGAGGAGTCAAGATCAAGTGACAGCACTTGACTCTTGCTTGCCCCCAAGGTCTCACCCAGTGGCTTGAAGATTTCTGCCACGTGACCCGAGGTGCAAATTAGGCGGCAACAACTATGTCAAATGGAGAGAAAACCACCATAGTGGGGCCCCTTCCATTGACTTTAGCTCACCCAACCAATCAAAGAGAGAAGGGGGCACCCCCCAGAGTCGACAACTCAAAACTTGTTACGTGCTTGCTTGGGGGGCCCCTTTAGGTCTTAAATTTATCGTAGGGACCTAATATAAACATTAAAATCTTTACTTGGCCACCCCAAGTGATTTTAGTCACTTTTCCAAAATTTGGCTTTTTAATTAAATGCCCAATTTCTTGATTTCCATGACTGACCTGGGAAAAAGTGATCACAACCATAGTAATATTTTGTCTGAATGACTTCAAACTTGGCCCAAGGGTGTAGGGTGTCTCATGACATTTGTCTTGAGTACCCATACCCCTATACAACATTAAAATGGACCAAGTAAGCCTCTTTTACATTACAACAAATTGTTCTAAGTGACAATTTTTAATGACCAAAAATTAAGAAAACCTATGCAAAACTTAATGAAATTCCGCAAGACTCTGGATAATGTCTAGCATGGTAATATAGAACATTCCTAGGTCCCAATCACCCCATGGACTCAATCACCAGAACACCTTTCACCACTTTGGAGGTAATTTTGAGTGAAAAACTCAAATAATTAAAATCTCTAAAAGGAAATTTTATTTATCCAAGTGAAAAAACACTCGATGAAAGGACTTCCCTAATGACTAAGGCTTAGGTGATTAAGTTACAAAAGACTGGACCTTCATGCTGGCATATCCTTACAAAATCCACCATAGGGGTGCGGAAATTTCATAGAGAGAAGAAGAGAAGAAGAGTTGCCTCGCTTGATATAATAATTAAGTACTTCATTCTTATCTTCAAGGCACATCCAACCTGTGCATGGTACATCGTTGCCCACCTAGTTGGTTTTGGTGGTCAACAACTTTAGTTTGGGGTCAGGCATGATTTCTTGGCTCAGCAGGATGCATGCTAGTGTGGCACTCAGTATAGCTGAGGCAGAGTATATTACAACATGTTCAGCTAGTAGTGAAGCAGTGTGGCTTCAGAAGTTACTTGTAGGGTTGTTTGATCTCGAGATAGAGGCAAATTGTATTTTCCGTGACAACCAGAGTTGTGTGAAGTGTAAATTTACTTAAATCCCAATCTTGAGTTACTCAGTATATAATTTTTTTTTATTACTGACAACCACAAATGAGTTTCTTCACAATTATTGCAGCAAAAAATAAATATTGAGAAAATAGAACGACAATCACATCGATAGAGACACCAATATTTTTCGGTTGAAAACCTTCGGAAAAACCCAAGATGGGAAAACTGATGCAACAGTCTCAGAAGATATTTTTATTAGCAAGATACAAAACAATACAATCCAGAAATCGATTTTACCCAACTTGGCAAAATTGTACAACCAAAACTCACAGAGAAAACCCCAACAAGATTGTACAGCACCGTGTCACTTTATGCGTCACCCTCACGGCCTGTTGGCCACCTGTACGACCTCTGCGTCACTGTATGGATGTTGACGTCGCTCGTACGCTGCGTACGACTTCTTGCGTTACGACCTCTACGTAACTGTTTACGACCTCCCCGTGTCTCTGTACGACCTCTGCAATTTGCCTGTGTTGCCTTGTAGATCTTCGGAAAATGTTCTTCAGTCTTAATCTCTAGAAAACTCTTCTACAAACTTTCTCTCTCACTCTTCGGCTGAATGCTATGAGCAAGAAATCTCTCTCTGACAATGTGTGTGTCAAAGCAACTGTCTGTGTGTGTCCTCTCCACCAAATCGATCTCCTTTTAACTCAATGGCCAAGCGAAAACCCTAACTCTCATTATGGATCAATGGATGAGATCCGTCGGTGAGATCAATGGCCAAGATTAGATTAGCCATCACTTAAATTATTTTTCACTTGATCTTTATAAAAGTGCCTCCATTAAGTCAAATTAAAATTAGATCACATAATGCACTTTTCCTAAGTATAAACTTTGGATAAAGGCAATGATCAATCTAGCTTCCTGTTTTATGTCTTCCATCAAGCAAGGACACATGCAAATGATAGAAGACCTTCCTTGTTTCCACTTTTTAACACTCCCTCTCAACAAGGAAGGGATTCGGTAGCAATCCCAACTTGTCTATGAACTTCACAAAAATGTGTCTGCAAAGTGCCTAGGTGAATATGTTCACCACCTACTCGTTTGTGTAAATGTACTCCAACTCAATGGTTCCTTTCTATACACAGTCTCTCTGGAAATAATACCTGATATCTATGTGCTTGTTCCGGTCATGAAACACTGGATTCGCAGATAGCCTGATGCCACTCTGATTGTCACAGCGAACCATCGTAGCCTCCAACTCACACTCCAATAACCCTGAAAGCAACTTTCTCAGCCACATCCCTTCACATGCAACCAAATTGGCTGCCAAGTACTTAGCCTCTGCCGAGCTCAATGCAAATGACTTTTGCTTCTTGCTGAGCCAAGAGACAACCCCTAACCCAATGCTGAAGCAACAACTTGAAGTGCTCTTTCGGTCTTCTACACATCCTGCCCAGTCAGCATCTGTGAAGCCTGTTGGACACATTGGTCACACAGAGAGTGGGGTGAATCAATGTGATGGCAATTAAAACCCTTTTCAACTTTTATCAATTTAGCGGAGTTCATCAATGCATTATACTACTAAGTACATTATCATTTCATTCTAACCAACAGTGAATCATAGGCATATCATCAACTAGATCAGTGAATCATAACAAGTAACACAACATTTGTTTGGTAAACTTGTTTTATGTATTGTACATGGAAGACTTCAATCTTCGCAATTACATCAACACCAACTGATAAGAAGAGCACCAACTCTCAATCCAGGTCCTAGCCTGGTTTTCTCAGTTCCAACTGAGAAAGGTTGAGGAGTCCAATCCTCAAGTGTACAAGACACTGCTTGCAATTTGATGTGAATATGAAACCACTCTATCCACTATCCGATCTCAATCAACTGTTGCTCTTCATCATCTGCTCTGTTTTTCACTGACCATGCCATGTCACCTTTTTGTCATAGAAAATATGCCAACTATCAAGGCAATCATCTATGTATTGCTCAAGCCAATTTATCAGAGCTCTTTTTTGTCATCAAAAGTCTGCTTATGTCAAGACACTGATGATGTCATCTGAAGCCCTCAAATTGCTATCACTGTCATTCCAAGGCTATCATGATCTTTGTCACTTTCATACAAGTCATCAAAGATCTATTCACAACTGTTCAACCAATCAACAAGAAGTCTTCACAATACATAGATCAATGTCCAAACCATTGTCAACTGTTTCATGCCCAAACAATCATCTTTGTCCCCAAAAAGTCGAGTTTGGTGCTGCCTTTATTCACTTGCCTGTTGCTACTTTGTCACTGCTGCCACAAAAAAACAACCCTAAAAAGTCGAGTTTGTTGCTGCCTTTTATTCACTTGCTTGTTGCTACTTTGTCACTGTTCTCTGTTGCTGCTACGAAAACACTCATGTTCAACGAATTTCCTATCTTAGCCAGCGAAAATCACAACTCACACTTCAAAATGAGAGCGTTGGGCTGTTATTTATATACATTTTTTCCAAAAATGAATTATTGGTCCGACATGCAATAAATAATTAAGTTCTCTTTTGTTTGGTCAGCCAAGAAAACCAGCAAGGACAATGAAGGAACAGATGCTCAAAGGACAGATGACAAGAAACAGGTATGGATGAGGAAGACAGAGCAGTCGCAGATAGGAGAAGTTGATCAGAGCAGGGAGGATGGCTGCCATATGGCAGCCATCCTCCCTGCTCTGATACCAAGATGAAGTCAAAGGGGGAGCATGCTCATAGGGGGAGCATGAATTGTTGTCAGACCAGCAGTTTTAACTGCTGTCGTTTTAGCATTCAGTGCAGTGCTATAAAATTCATGAACCTCCTCTGGTGCTGAGAAACTCGCTAGATGAACACGTTCAAAGAAAATACAGATATCCCATAAAGATGCGACTTTACAGTCATTGAAAATGACCCGTCTTCCTTCTTTAAATATATGTGCTACGTAGTGTCCACACTGAGTAGACGTGCCCATGTGACTCACAAATGCCATAAGCTTGTATATTCCTTCTCCATCTGGTAATGCCTGATCAGATGTATCAGGAGCACTATTAGAACTGGCATCCAGGTCCATGCCAACAGAATCCTGTGGCTGATAGAAGATCCACTCAGCCGCTCTCTCAATATCACCATCTGTGGCTCTTAATGCTTTTCGAGCAACATCTGCTTCAAATCCAAATCCAACAAGAGTATCCACAAGTCCTTCACTAACAGGTGGCTTGGGCTTTGTATCGTTTTGCCTTCCAGTGGATATAGGGTATCAATATCTGGGTCCTCTATGTGAGACAGAAGCCAATTCATTGCATCCTTGACTCCTTTCTGACCCATTCCAATGCCGGCAAGATTATCATCAAGAATAGTATTGGTGCAGCCTCTGAAAATCCTTCAAGACCTTCTTCACCAAATCTCCATGCAAGACCCATGTTGGCATCAATGACAAATCAATCAACACTGCCTTTATTCACTTGCCTGTTGCTACTTTGTCACTGCTGCCACAAAAAAACAACCCTAAAAAGTCGAGTTTGTTGCTGCCTTTTATTCACTTGCTTGTTGCTACTTTGTCACTGTTCTCTGTTGCTGCTACGAAAACACTCATGTTCAACGAATTTCCTATCTTAGCCAGCGAAAATCACAACTCACACTTCAAAATGAGAGCGTTGGGCTGTTATTTATATACATTTTTTCCAAAAATGAATTATTGGTCCGACATGCAATAAATAATTAAGTTCTCTTTTGTTTGGTCGATTGACCCAAAAAGGTGGGGGTACACCAACTTCAAAAATTCATGTCTCTTCAACCGTAAGGAGTTAGGAGACGCTCCACATATTACCGGAAAGGGCTTGACGAGGACTATCTCTCTATGATGGGATTATTGGCAATTTCTTGGTCCATTACCCTTAAAGTCTTAAATTTGTACAGGATGTCAAAGACCCTACCACCAACTACAAGAGTTTCAAAGTCTTCTTGAAAGTCTTCATCAACATATCAAGGCATGTCCATGGGCTCCACCTCCATCAACATCCTAATAGACATATAATCACAAAGAGGACCATACATCACCATCAACAAGCTACCAATTGTGTAAGGCACCACATGCAAGGGTTTCAAGGACTCTTTCAAAATATTATGTAATATTTAAACAAGATCTTTCCATGGACTTCCAGCCGATCACATAGGACTCCATTATCGAGTACAAAGGTACATTCAAGATCTATCATGATCATACAATGTCCAAGAGCCATCATACCACCATGTATGTGGGTGCCAAACCTTCTCATGCATAATGACCATTTCCAAGGGTTCCATGACCTCAGACTTGGCTTGCCACATGGCATCCATCTTCTTTACACCTATCCACTTCAACCACGTTCAAGGTTTCATTCTTTTTCATCCATACCTGGGTGTGTGCTTGATTCTGAGTATTTGTCTTCTGAGCTGTATTTCTCCCTGCATTATTCTTCTTCCATGGTTCATAAACTTTTGTTGCGGATGTGTATGAGGCATTCATCATAGATTCTCTTCTTGAATTCACGCAATCTTGAGCTTTGTGCCCAAAGCCACTGCAACTATAACATCTCATAGTACGGCATATGCAGCAGTGTGACCAACACTTGACTATGTTGTTGGAACTTCCAACATTTCTTTTATCATTGAATCTACAATCCATAGCTTTGTGACCAAAATCATTACATGAATAGCAATAACCATTGCAACTGTTTTCATACCTAGATTCCTGATTCCATCTTGGAGTTGTCTCTCTTCCGAATTTGTATCGAGGAGTGGGACCAACTTCTTGACGTCTTTCTGATCTTCTAAAGTCTTCTTTGTGTTGTGCAGGTTCTTGCGAGGAGCTTTGCTTGGATTCTTGGACGTAGAAGGGATTGCTTTAGGGGTCTTAGGAAACCATGTGTCAACCACAAGTTTTCCTCTTTCCTTGTTGTAGCCAAGATCGGATTTGTCAAATGGAGATCTTTGACAATCCAAGATCTCATCCAAGATGATTGAACTGTTATTGAACTTGACATATGCATCAGATTTCTTATCCTTCTTTCAGAGACCAAGTTCCTCCATCTCCAACTTTTGGCAAGTCTTCTCTTTTTCATCCAACTGGTGTCTCAAGACTTCTCCATCATCTTGGCTTCTTCCAGCTAAGACTTCAGATCAACAGTAGCCATCCTTGTTTCTTCTTGTTCTTCTGAATCTTCAACAGGCTCTTCTTGTTCTTCTACATGACTGTTCAATTCAGTCTTCAGTTTTTCAACTTCAGCTTTCTTGTCTTCTAGCTGATTCTGCAATATTTCATCCTTGTGCTTAAGTTTTACAAACAATACTTTCAGTATCATGGTCTTCTGTTGATATTTATTCAAAGAATCCAAGGTTCTCATTTTAAACCTCATGAAGTCACTCTGATTTAGATTGACTATGTTCATGAACCAATTGTCTTTGAGATGAATATTCAAAAAGCCGTGAGTTGTTTCCTTTGTCGCCTTTAACAGATCTTCATCATCTTCTACAATAACATTTTCAATTCCATCACATATACGACTATTACAATCAAAAGAATCCATACCTTCATTGGAGTCCAATTCTTTCTTTTCTTCCTGCTTGACATCTTCAGGGGCTCGACTTCTGTTTCCTGACTCACCTTTTCAATGTCTTGTCTTCCTGACTCCTCTTGCGAGCCAAAATATATACCCTGTATGCCTTAGAATTCTCGCTGTAACCAACTAGTAGCCCCTTCTCACCAGAAGGGCTAGCTTCTTCCTAGTGTCAGCATGGATGTGACAATAACAATCACTTCCAAATATGCGTAGATGACTCACATCTGTCCTAGTGTTTGTGAAGACCTTTTCGGGTGTCTTCCTCCCCAAAGGTGTGTGGGGACACCTGTTCTGAATGTAGACTGCAGTCTTGTATGCCTCAGCCCATAGGATTAGTGGCAATCCCTGATCAAATAGCATGGCCTTGGTTGCTCCTACCAATGTCTTGTTCTTCCTCTCCGCTACTCCATTCTGCTGCAGGGTGTGAGGAACTGTATGCTCCTTTTTTATCCCCTCCGATGAACAAAACTCCAAGAACTCCTTGGAGGGGTACTCACCCTTGTTGTTCGTCCTTTATACTCAAATCTTCTTCCCTGTCTGGTTTTCCAAGAGGGGTACTCACCCTTGTTGTCCGTCCTTTATACTCAAAGACCTTTGACTTGGCCTTTAGGAAATAGATCTAGGTCTTCCTGGAATTGTCATCAATGAATGTGACGCAATAATTGTAGCCACTGAAAGAATATACACTCATGGGTCCGCAAAGATTTGAATGCACCAAGTCCAAGGTCCCCTTAGACTTGTGCACACTCTGTGGGAAAGGCTTCCTGATGTTCTTCCCCAGCGCACAACCCTTGCAGTGGTTATGCTTCTCCTCATGTACCTGAGGAACTCCAGTAACTGCCTATCTCAAATGCCTCAGTGCTCCATGGTGTAAGTGTGCCATCCTCCTATGCCACAACTCACCTCGATTGCTGCTGCTGCTGACTAGAGCCTTTGCAGACTCAAAGTGTAGTCTGTACACCTTACCGCTCTAGATCCCAATCACCGAATCCAAACTGTTATCTGATCTTTTTGTCCTAATATACACTTTCCTATCACGAAACCTCACCTGAAAACCCTTGTTCTCCAAGTTGGAAACAAATATGAGGTTCTTAGTCAACCACATAACATATAGTACATCAGCAAAACTGAGGGGTTTGCCAGACTCCCTCTGGAACGAAACAGTACCAACACACTGCGCTTAATACCGCGCATCATGTCCGAACTCAATGTCAAGATTTACTTCACCCTCTTGCAAGCTTTTGAAGAACCTTTTATTGTCCTGTCATGTGACAAGATGCTCCGTTGTCAATGTACCAGATGCTTCCTATGGTGCTTGCCATGCAAGCTATCAAACAAAAATCCTCGTCGAAGCTTTTGCTGAACTTTTCCACCTCTGCAAAACCTGCCATCTGTGTATTGTTCTTCTTCTTCCTATCTGGGCGCTGGGAGGCAAAGTTTCCTGGCTTGTGGCAAATGAAACATTTGACCTTTTGACATGTCAATGTTCTTCTTACTGCTCTTCTTCTTCTTTGCCTTTCCCTTGCCCTTTCCTGCTAGGGCTAGAGCCTCTTCATCCACGATCTGTGGGCACTGCTGGATGAACCTGAACCTTGACCCATAAGGATCTCTTCCTGCACAAAGTCATCCCACAATCTCTGCCAATCAAGGAGCTTCTCCCTAGACACCACGCATTTGACAAAGACGTCCCATGGCTTAGAAAATCCATTGAGGGCTATTCGAACTAGCTCCTCATCTTTAGTCTTAGAGCCCACTGCTCCAAGTTCATCCCTGATTTGTGTGAACCTTGTGAGATAAGGCATCACTCCTTCACCCTTGGCCATCTTGGTGCTCCACAGTCTCTCCTATAGCACCATCTATTGGTTCTTGTTCTTACTTTGGTAAAGACTTTCTAGAGTCGTCCAAATGTCTAATGTAGTCTTCTTTCCGAAAACATGAGGGACTATGTCATTCTTCACCCCATCCAATACAATGAACATAGCCCTAGAATCCACCTTCTTCCATCTAGCCAACTTTGTCGGATCTGTGGGCGCAACCTTCTCGGAGTCAATGTGCTCCTTTGTATCACTAACATCTACGAACCTCGTGATCCTCTCTTTCCATATAGGAAAGTTCTGAGCCCTCTGGAGTCTATCCTCGACCTTCAACTCTCAACCGTACGACCATAATGAAGTGTACCTGTCAAACCCTAGATTTGAAACTCTAGGTTTGTATCTTCAGTAGATATGCTCCTGATCTATCCAATACTGCTGCTTTCTCTCAAATCTGCTCAGAAGAGCTCTGATACCATGTAAATTTCCTTAAAACCCAATCTTGAGTTACCCAGTATATAATTTTTTTTTGTTACTGATAACCACAAATGAGTTTCTTCACAAATATTGCAGTGGAAAATAAATACTCAGAAAAATAAAACAACAATCACATCAATAAAGACACCAATGTTTTCGAGTATGAAAACTCTCGAAAAAACCCAAGATGGGAAAACCGGTACAACAGTCTGAGAAGATATTTTTATTAGCAAGATATAGAACAATACAATCCAGAAATTGATTTTACCCAACTTGGAAAAATCATACAACCAAAACTCACAAAGAAAACCCCAACAAGATCATATGGCACTATGTCACTGCCTGTGTCACCCTCACGACCTCTACGTCAATGTACGGATGCTAACGTCACCCATACGGTTGCGTATGACTGCTGATGTCACGCATACGACTTCTTGCGTAACAACCTCTGTGTCAGTGTACGGCCTCCCTGAGTCATTGTACGACTTCTACAATTTGCCTGTGTTCCCCTGTCGATCTCCGAAAAATGTTCTTCAGTCTTACTCTCTGGAAAACTCTTCTCCAAACTTTCTCTCTCACTCTCCGACTCAAAGCTCTGAGCAAGAAATCTCTCTCTGACAATTTGTGTGTCAAAGCAACTGTGTGTGTGTCCTCTCCACCAAATCGATCTCCTTTTAACTCAATGGCCAAGTGAAAACCCTAACTCTCACTATCGATCAATGGATGAGAACGTTTGGTGAGATCAATGGCCAAGATTAGATTAGCCATTACTTAAATTATTTTTCACTTGAACTTTATAAAAGTGCCTCCATTAAGTCAAATTAAAATTAGATCACATAATGCACTTTTCCTAAGTATAAAGTTTGGATAAAGGAAATCATCAATTTGGCTTTCTGTTTTATCTCTTCCATCAAGCAAGGACACATGCAAATGATAGAAGACCTTCCTTGTTGCCACTTTTTAACATTAAGTTGTTTGAGAACCCGGTGTTTCATGACAAGTCCAAGCATATCGAGATCATGTACTATTACATCAGAGATATGGTACAGAAGGGAGCAGTGAAGCTCTAGTATATTGCGACAAACGAGCAGCCATCGATGTGTTGACCAAGCCTCTGTCGAGAGTGAAGTTTGAGCACTTCAGGGACAAGCTTGGCGTGATTTAGAGAGATGTACCTCGTACGAGGGAGGGATGAGTCCGATATACGATTTTGGGGTTTTTGTTAATGGTGTGATAGCACAAGGTGGTCATTTACGGGCATGCATTACCAGACTCTGTGAAAAATGGAGAGAGTGACCAGCTCATGATGATTGGAGAGAGTGACCATACTTTTGTATGTGTATCCAGTCGAGTATGCATATCCAGTCGAGTTGCGTATCCAGTTAGAGCTAGTATGTGTGTGCATTCGAGACAGTGACCAGCTCATGATGACTCTAGGGATTCCAAGTTGAAATTGATGATTGTAGAAATATTGACAAAAATTCAGACTTTTGCCAAACACTTAGTTAAACCCAGATTTCATACTTTAACTGTCATTAAGTAAAAATACCTCACATGCACAAAACCCTGTTGATGAAGTTGTCATTGATGCCAACATGTGACTTGCAGTGGCTCTTTCAGTTATCATTGATGCCACTATTGTCCTTTGTAGTGGACAAGCTTGATGAAGTGGTACAAATGACCCATTCTATGGTCATTTGTCAAAGATGGTGTGGCTCATGTGTGTGGAGCCCTTGGTATGCTGTAGATGATGCCCATGAAGGCCGTGGAGCCCCTGTCTTTGATTGTGATGGATGGCTATGGTCTTGCATGGAGGTATGGTGAAAAAGTTCTTGAAGAGATCCTCAAACCCACAAGATGTTCTTCAAGCCCACATGCTTAATAGTGGTTGAAACACTTGGACATATGACCCATACACATGGGTTGAAGTTTGATTCTGGAATTGTGGTTTAACTGGAACATATGATGAAGCCCTTGATAAAATGATGTTTGAATGGAACAAATGATGAAGCCCTTATAAAATGATGATGATGTGTGGAGTCCGTTGAAGCTTTTGAAGATGTCCTATGTTATCGCAATGGTGACAAAGGCTTGGTCCGTGTATTGCTTGAATCATAAGAAGCAGCCCATAAGCACAGTCAACTATCACAATTGATGAAATAAACTTGTTAGGTCGGCTCCATTAAAAGTTTTTTTTTGAAATAAATTAATAAAAGATAATGAATTGTAAATGACTGGTCGGCTCAGTAAATTCTTATGGAAAACTATATAAAGAGAAGCCAACGATCTTATTCAAGTGTGTGGATTTCGTGGGTGTGTTTAAACTCTGAGGAATTTCGGGACTGAGGTGCAGTAGCAGTAAAGGATGATATTCTTTCATGAAGTAGTCGTAGTTTGTGAATCAAGTGGAGTTGTTTAGCTCTGATTTCCGGGCTTCCTTCTTCAAATTTCGACAGTTTTTTCTCCTAAATTTTCGGACTGCCTCCTCAAATTTCGGACTGTTCTCCTTCTGTAAAATTTCGGGCTTCCACAGTTCAAGTCTTGAGATTAAGGAATGAACAATCAACCTCTGAGTTTGTGCATACCTGAGGCAACCACAGTAATTGAAGAACATAAAACCCAGCCCTAAATTATAGAGATGACAATGAAGTAGAGAGCGTGGAAGTTCCAGCTCTGAAACTCTGGTAAATGGTTCATTTTTGGCAGCCATAGTGAAGAATGATAAAATTCTATTTAGTTCGTGGATGGAGTAAGTTTAAACTAGACGTAGCTTGTGAAGTATGTCTTGTTTTCTTTTGTTTTCATCTAGATCGTGAAAGGTTGTAGAACAAAGGAAAGTGGGAGTGGAAGTATGAAAATAATTCGCAGGTGTCCTAATAGAGTTCCAAGTTTGTAATTGTTTTGATGAGCTCTAATATTTGGGATAGATAAAACTGAGCCTTGTAGCACCAAGGTACAGTCGTATCGTGGCTCCAAAAGGGACAGTCCAGTGCGAGAAATAGCAATAACAGCCCTGAGATTCTACAATAGTAAAGGACAGCGATTTGGAGACAGTTTGGTGCGTTTTTGATATGCCAATAAGAAGAGAATATCTCTACCAGAGGTCGCTGCTACCTTCAGTTAGCTCCAGCTCTTTGTAACACTCAAGAGAAAGGGGATTCCGTGCATTTTATGACAGCCACTTCATCTTAATCACAGATCTGTATTATGCCCGTAAGTAAAGCTGGAGTATTTGAAGTCTGAGGTTACCATAGGGTAAGCAAGTTTTTGTTTGAATTTTTTAAACTCTGATTTCAGAGATCCTATGATAGCCATAGACCAAGGACTATAGGAGTAGAAGGTTTCTTGTTTTTAAGCCTTTTGTGGAGTAGGCTGAGTTCGAGTAGGGTGACTGAGGTAGATCCGAAATATACACAGTCCCAAGTTTGGGATTCCTCTCAGCTAATAAACAGACCGAGGTTGACATTGATAGACAGTCCGAAATTTTCCTTGGGCAGTCAACAAGCTTGCTGACCTTTTTCACACCTTCAACATTTTGAGTGATGAAAGATCCCAGCTAGGGCATACCACAGAACTGTTTGATTTGTTCAGACACGATGATATGATAAGTTTCGGAGTCTAACCAGTACACTACAAGCAAGTGTTAAAGATGAGCAGTAGTTTGACAATCCTGGATGCAGACAGCTGAGTAAGAGGAGCAGACCCGAATTATTTCACAGAACAGCAGAGGTAAACCACAGTCTGAGTTTGCTTGAACATAGTGCATGGTTGAAGTTTAAGGTAGAACAATTTGAGCTTGTAACAGTGATTGGTGTTTTTACACCACATAGCAGCAGCAGTATGATGTTGATGATGTACAATGTATGAACAATAAACAGTTTGAAGGTATGTATGCTATTCTACAAATTGTGATAATACCCTAGACCTATTGATGATGATGATGTATACTTTACACATACACAGTCAAGCCTGAAAGTGATGATTGATTTACTGCTTGATGATACACATATACAGTATGATGATGTTAATGATGTACACAGTAAAGGTGGAGTATGTACAGTAATATACATCAGTAGAAATAAGAAATGATGACATGAATGAAGAATTGCTAGGACAGAATGCTCTGGGCCACAGACATTGTGAAGATTGTGAATTGCTGATATTCCTTCTAGGACAGTATGTGCTTGGACAATGATGTGCTGAATTGCTGATATTATTCTTGACTGAATGCTTTGTACAAGGTGTTATACACAGGCTTGATGAAACAATATTGACAGCTGTTAATGAACAGTGATGGGTATGTTATTGACTTGTTGACACATCTTATGAAAGTGATCTGTGACAACTGATGGTTAGTGGTTACACTCTATGATGAATAGTATAATTCATATCCTATGATGTTCCAGACTTTGTTGGTAATCTTGGAACCTTGATGACATATGCATGCCTTGATTCTCCCTGTTGATGATGATGCTTAAGCAGCATAAGAGCAAGTCTAGATGATGGGCAGATCTTTGTTGAATTGGCATGATCTTTGAGCAGCAGAGCATATGATGAGAGCAAGTGTTGATGAGCAGTTGACCAATAGATGAAGTATTGACCAAAGGTTGTTTAGCAACAGTGTGGATAAAGAGCAAAGATTGATGATCAGTGATAGGAGCTGTATGATGACTTGACAGTGAGCAGCGTTGATGATGAGCAGAGATAATGAGCAATGTTGATGATGAGCAAATGAGCATGAGCAGAGACAGTTGACAACAGATTAAAGAGACAAGTGAATGATGAGATGACGTGACAGTAAGCTTTAATTTGAAAAGCAAGCTTGTCTTGCTTTCGAGGTTAGGATACCTCAAACCCTTCTTAGTAGGGTCAAAGAAAACTAGGCAGGGTCCTGGATGCAGTGTAGGTGCTCTTCATATCAGTAGGTGCTGATTTTACCTCACGGTTGTAGCCGGACCAAAACTAATATAAAAAGATTACAAATTTATATGGTGTTGTGTTCTTTTGTGTTATGGTTCTTGATGATTTAAATGCTATGATATGTGAATGATGAAGTTTATGAAATGATTATGAGATTGGTAGATTAATGGAATGATGAATTGGTAGTTAAGTGTGACAAGTTAAGAAAAGTTGTAAAATTGGCTTTACACTAATTCACCCCCCCTCTCAGTGTCTAACAAACCCAACAACCATGACGCTGAAGCACTGAAAAATTAAGTCTGTAGCAGCAGAAATACACATATAAAACAACAGACTGATAAACCCATAAAACAGTACAATTTTGGTGAATGTGACCCTAGAAAAACCCCACCTCGGGGAAAACCAGTCCAAGAAAATTTTATTGCAGCATTTATCAGGCAGAAAAATAATTTACAGCAACATTTATTTCAGCATCAATGATTGTACTAGATTTCTCGATTTTCGTGCCCACCTCGATTTCCGTGTCCACCTCGAATTTTGTGCCCACCTCGATTTCCTTGCTCAGCAGATTGTACAGACTGTGCGGATTTCTGTGCTTGATTTTTTTTTCACTTCTCAAAAATTGTGCACAATTTTTTTCTTGAAATTTGTGCAACTGCTGTACCGTACGGAACAATACAACTCAGGAGAAACTAAATGCCTTGGAAAAATGCCCAGCTTCTTGGGATTCATGCCCTCTTGAGAATTTTTTTTTCTCATTGGGATTCGTGCCCCCTTGAGAGAAATTGCAACTCCCTCTCTCTCTGCAAATAACTCGGCCAAATGCTCACTCTTGGAAATGCTTCCCTTCAACTTGTCTTGCACACTACCCTAGGTTCTCTCCTATAACTTGAGAGTGACTTTTCACCTTCCCAATCCCTAAATCCAAAGGCCAAGATTAAATATTGCCTTTTCAAGATCAAGGGTTGTGAAACTTCCCCCCCAAAAGCAGTTACTTTTAATTTTAATAAAGTCACATTTACTTTATGAACCAAGTGCACTTTATCTCATAGAGTCACTTTATAAAATTAAAACAAGGGAATACTTTATAAAAAGTCGCATTTACATAAGAGTCACTTTAAACTTTATAAAACAACATTACAAAGTAAAGTAGCCTAGCTAGTGCATGGTCAGTTCCGCATACAAGACAAAAACATGCGGAGTGCCTCCAGAGCTAAATCTCTAACAATGATATTGTATCTTTTTGTGGTGTTTAGTCATTGTTTGAATCTGAATTGTATGCTACAATAATTTCATTTTCTGGATCCACATATTGCAAAAAATATTGCTAGTGTTCAAATTGAAGCCCAGGCGAACTTCTACAAGTAGACAAAGCCAAAGTTGTTGCCACCAAGGAAACATGGTCAGTTAGAGAGAATCCAATTTCTTATGCTTTAAGGACAAAGCATTCCTTAAGGGGTGACATTGTTATGAACATAATAATAGATATAAATGTAATACTAATAATCATAATAATAATAGTCAAAGAACATACCTCTTATCTTGTGACCAATCAATGCATATATGTACACCATCACAAAGCTATTGTAATCATTCTTTTATTCATTCAAATTATATATATACATTTTATATATTCTGGAAGATCTTCTATCAACTCAATAAGAACATGCATTGTTCTTATATACTAGCCAGTGGTCTAAGAAACCATGGCCCATGGCATCTAAGCCGTCAAAATCACCAAAGGATCATACCGGCCTAGGCCACACCAACACTTAACATGGCTGGATTTTAGGTGTCTCCTCCCAGCTACCTTGCGGGGTTCGAACTAGAGTCGCCATGTAGAACAAGTCCCATCGAAACGAACTGTGCTAGTGGGATTTGACTAGCAACATTGACCGTAGAGAACTAGACTCTTTTATCTTTATTAGGCGTTCATACATGGGAATAGTTATGAGACCTTAGATAATTACTAATGATAGATCACTTACGAAGCGGAGAATGAGGGGGTGGATGAAATGGCTAGTAAAATGAAAAGTGGTAAGCAAAATGCTATGAAATGGATGAAACACTGACTTTGTTCACTAGGGTACAACTTAACCAATGGAATGACACGCTTGTAAGGAAGAATGATATTGACAGCAAAGTTAGGCTAAGTAATTACTAATGTGTAATAGCTTTAAGCTAAGTCACCTGACACAGGGACACGGGACACGAAGGAAACAGAAATATGAGAGTCCGACACGGACATGGTGACCCCCGGAATCAGGACACGTAGGACACGTTTTATATACATATATATATTTTCTAAAATATATTAAAATTTAAAATTATAGACATATAGATCCAAAATAATTTAGAAACTAGAACATTTACAAATATTCAATAGAAATTAGAATAAAAACACACTAATGGTTACACATTTGTCATTCACAAATCACGATTCACAACACATTCGGCATTCACAAATCACAATGAGAGTCGAGACACATACATGCATGTCGGAACCATATTTCTCATTAAGTCATCAAAATCAAAATGTATACATATATGTTGGAATGCCACTGGGCACTAGCAAATGCCAAATAGACTAATAGTAAATACAAAAAGGGGTGGATCAAGATGGGAGAATCCCATATGTCAGTAGTCCTCCTCCATGCCTGAATCAACATACTCATCACTGCCACTGCCTCAATCCTCATCCTCCTCCCCCTCCTCCTCCTCTTTGCCCATCTGAGGATCTGCATCTGCTGCTGTGGAGGATGACCCCTCTATACGATCACTATCATCAAAAGTGACCGGCTCTAGCACTGGATCATTAAGATCCATGCTAGCTAATGCCAACTCAGTACTGCTGTCCAAACCCATATCATCAAGAAAGACATCCCACATCTTTGTCTTTCCCTTCACCCACTCCTCCCTCTTCCTGTAAATAAGACGAAGGTTGGAGTGCACATACACCATCGACTCTGCCCTGGACTGCTCAAGCTTGCTCTTCTTCACACTGTACAAGTTTCCATATGTGCTCCAATTCCTCTCACAACAAGAGGATGATGTAACATGAGAGATGACCCTCAAGGCTAACTTTTGTAGAATAGGGTGTTGATGGAATTGTAACTTCGGAATGTATTCATCCGTATTTCTTATGTATTGTAACCCGATGTTTATTTCGGGATGTATTGTAATGTATTTGAGTCATGTCATACCCCGATGTTTATTCCGGGAGGTTTCTATAATGAGAAAGTCATGTCAAGTCATTGTAGGTAACCCTCCTATTGGTCAAGGGTTAAAGTCCCCACAGTTGTGGGGCCCTTGGGTTATTAGACTATCCTAGTGAGGTCGACCCTAGGTGAGTCATTGTAAGTCGGGGCAATAGTCCCCACCATTGTGTTACCCTCCTATTGGTCGGAGGAGGCAAAGTCCCCACAAGTGGTGGGGCACTAGGGTTATTAGACACTCCTAGAGATGTCGACTCTAGTAAGTAATTGTTAAGTGAGGTCGACATGTTGGAGTAGGTTCCAAGTGAACGGAAGAATATAAATAGAGAGTGAGAGGCTCTCTATTTATCATATTCATACACACACACACTCATTGGGGCGCATGAGTGAGAGAGGAGAAGCTCTCTCAGTGAGAGAGAGAGTCTGCTGTTGTCGGAAGATCATCTTACTGTTTTCTGGTTTTACCTTTAGTGCTGATTCTATCGCTGAGGAAGTGGCGGGTTTTTCTCCTTTATGGTTTCCCCGAGGAAAATTCTTTGTGTCTCTTTTCTCTTGTGTTGTGCTTATGTTTTATTGTTGTGCTTGTTATTCTCTTAGTTAAAAGATCCTAAGATCATAATGCTAGCTTGAATGATAAAAATCTAACATGGTATCAGAGCTAACCTAAGAAGAAGACATTGTGGAGCTGCAGAAACTAGGGTTTCTTACTTTTTGGGTCTCTCTCCACAATCCATTAATAAAAGTATGCTAGGATGACTCTCCATTGAAGGGCGCATCTTTCTGTCAAAGCGGAATTCGATTCCGAACATTTTCAGTTTTCAGTGCAGAAATTAGGGCTTTCTACAGAAGAGGAATTTTTGAGTGAGCCCAGCATAGGATTGATCTCCTCATCAAAACCGAAGTTTAGAGACCTGGATCAAGTGTTTTGGTTGGGTGAAACTCTGGGAAAGTCAAACCCTAGTTTGACCTCGAGCTAGAAAAACCCTAAATACTAAAACTGCTATGTTTTGGTACATTCTCTATATCCCGAGATTGGAGAAGGATCAGGTGCAAAAAATTGCAGGGGCCGAAGACAACATCCTGATGTACACTGTGTCCAACAATCAGCCTCAGATTCGCTATATTATGGGAGATATGATCCTTCCAAGTTAGGGTTCCAGCGTCTTCCATAATTCATCCCTAAACTTAGGACACCTGGGGAGAATTGCAATATCTTGGGCTACAGAGGTCCAAATGGAATTCCTAAAGATGTTCCAGAAAGGGCACGGAATTGGTTTTCTGTGGTCCGAATTTCAGACTGAGAAGAGGAACCAGTGACACGTGGCAGTCCATACAACTGCGCTATTCTGAACAGTCCTGTAACAGGTCATCTTGGGAAAAGGATCATAAGTCCCAATTGGTGAAACCAATTCTGATGAAACCTGTGGTGTTGGAACAAGGACATGCGAGGTTACAGCAGCAGGGCGAAATTACAGACACAGAGGAGCAGTAATTTTGGAGATATTACAGAAACAGTGACAGGCATTTCTACAGAAGAAATTGGAAAACTAGGGCTTCCTGTTCCGGGAGCTTCCCTCCACTGTTTTAAAAAAATGAGTACATTGGATAGCTCCATTTGAAGAGATCTATCTGTATATCCCATCAGATCTGAAAGATTCCAAGTTTTGAAAATTAGGGCTTCTATGACAAAGCCTAGATCAGCCAACTCCGAAACCAGGACGGACACCTCAAATCGGTAAGATCTAATCTTTTGCAATTTCAATTTGAGGTTCTCATTTCAAAGTGATCTATCACATCAGCTTGATAATAAGCTTGGTGAAGTTGACAACTTCCAAGCATGGAAGCATATGATCTCTCTAAAGAAAATGAATTGGACACCTACATGAGTAGAAAGGTTCCAGTTCCAGAGGGAGATGAGGCTAGAAGCCTTACACAAGAAGAACTTGGTCAAGGCCAAGAAGATCATTGTTGATTCAATCACGGATCAACTTGTACCACAAGTGTCTTCCCTAAAGACACCGAAGATGTTTGATTCCTTGACCAAGCTATTTGAAGGGAAGAACATACATCAAAAGATGACCTTAAGAAACCAGTTGAAGAATGTGAAGATCCAGAATGCAGAGACCATGCAGTCATAAGGGTCTCTCAAATCAAAGAACAACTTGAAGCGGTAAAAGAAGAAGTGAAGAATGCAGAAGTGGTGATGGCCACCTTGAATGGCCTCCCAGGATCATGGGATTCATTCATTAAAGGAATGTGTGCCAGAAGGAAGTGATTACTGTTAGTAGACTCTTGGAAGAAGAAGAAGCTCGACTCATAAGAAGAGAAGAGAAGATGGGAGCAATTGAAGATCAAGCTCTCACCATCCAAAGAAGATCCCTCAAGCGATGAGGAATATGAAGAACTCAACTCTTGAAACACCTCTTATCCACCTTAGCATTTGGATAAGAAACGATGCTATCATGAATGAAGAAGATGATGTTATGCATTTGTTTATATTCAGTTGATGTATTATGCATGATAGGATGCTTGCATTAATGACAGTATACTACTAATATGCATGTGATGGGTAAGTAGCTCATGGTGCTATACAACTCTCCATTGCTACTTATCTAGAATGAAACCTCTTTGCTGACATATTGGATTAGTGCACAATCTCAATGTTGTCCTGGTAGAGATGGAAGGCATCTATAAAGTTTCAGTGAGATGTGGATGAATGTTGTATTGGCTAAAGTAGTTTGCATGATCACATATTTATGCATAAGAATTTGCCAGTATGAATATTCCTTATGAAATGTTTCTAACCATACAAATGCATTTGACTTGTAGGAAAGACCGCATACATAATCGCCTGCAAGCAAAGAAGGATAAGACTTGTTCCGAAGAACAAGTGACGACATTTCAAAAAGAAGAATAATATGACGAATACAACGACATCATTGACGCAAAACCTTCCAATCATGAAGAAGTAACCAAGAAGAAATGGAAGACCAGTTCAAGAAGAATGATGTCTAGGATGCAATATCAATACTTGAAGGGAAGTTCGTAACTCCATCATGCAGTAGATGGAAACATCGTGGGATACAAAGCAAGATTCGTAGAACGAGTCTTCTCACGAAAAGAAGGCATAGACTATGAAGAGACATTTGAAGCCAGTAAGAATTGAAACACATATATGATGAGCTTGATGAAGATCTTAACCTTTGCTACAAGGTTGAAGATACATGTCTATACACTAGATGGTCACATAGAATATTAGTAGCATAGGAAGCTACTTGTCACTTCGGTACAGAATGTTCAGTGCATAGAGTACAGAAGACAGAGGGAGTATGACGCTCCACTTCAGAGGGAGTGACTGCAGAAGATCCTGTGTTTCGACATGGTACGACAGGATGGACAGATTACTGATGACTCTAGGCTTTACTGAGAGTAAAGTGGATTCCAACCTTTGCCTCAAGGTTGAAGGTGGAAGACCGGTGATGCTCTTGTTATGTGTCGACGCACTATTTTCTAGGCATGGAGGTGTGGACAAGGGAAGTATGCAGTAGAAACCCTGAATAGATTCAGGATGATGGACTGCATGACCACACCTATGGCATCGAACCTAAAGCTATTAAGTGATGTTTCATCAGAGACGGTTGATGCTACGATGTATCATCAGATGATTGGGTCCTTGATGTATCTAACGAACACGAGACCAAATATTTGCTTTGATGTGAACACCTTGAGCCAGTTCCTGACAGATCCGTGACATGTTCACTTGACTGCTGCAAAGCATATCCTGAGGTACCTAAAGGGTACAGTTGATTATGGGCTCAAGTACGATGCGAATCAGAAGATTAACCTAGAGGGTTATGTTGATTCAGATTGGGTAGGCAGTGCCATCGATAGGAAGAGCACTTCATGATGTTGCTTCAGTATGGGATCATGTATGATCTCTTGGTTTAGCAGGAAGCAATCCTATGTGGCACTGAGTACAACTAAAGTAGAGTATGTCACAGCTTGTTCAGCTAGTTGTGAGGCAGTTGGCTGAGGAAGCTACTGTCTGATTTATTTGATCTCCAGTTGGATGCTACTTGTATACATTGTGACAACCAGAGTTGCATAAAGTTGTCAGAGAATCCAGTGTTCCATGACAAGTCGAAGCATATCAAGATCAAGTATCACTATATCAGGGATATGGTGCAGAAGTGAGTAGTGAAGCTCCAATATGTTGCGACGGAGGAACAAATAGCTGATGTATGGATGAAGCCATTAGCTAGAGTGAAGTTCAAGTACTTCAGGGAGAAGCTTGGTGTTCTCCAGATCGAGGTTTCCTCCAAGGGAAAGTGATGAGTCCCATAGCCATTCTGACATGGTGAGAGGATTGGTTCCTTCCATGGTCAGATGTAAGGGCTGAGCCATTCTGTCATGCTGAGAGGATTGGTTCCTTCCATGACAGATATGAGTGCTGAGGTCCATAGCCATTCTGACATGGTGAGAGGATTGGTTCCTTCCATGGTCAGATGTAAGGGCTGAGCCATTCTGTCATGGTGAGAGGATTGGTTCTTTCCATGACAGATATGAGTGCTAAGCCATTCTGATATGACTGTAGGATTGGTTCCTACATGATCAGATATAAGGGCTATTGCCATTTTTGGAATGGAGCTGCCTGGTGAGGTACCAGGAAAACTTAGTCTAGGACTGAGGGCCGTTCTGATATGACCGTGAGATGTTCTCTCACATGATCAGATATGAGTGCATGGCCATTCTGATGTGATAGAGGGATGTGTTCCCACTTGATCAGATGTAAGGGCTGAAGCCATTCTGTCATGGTTAAAGGATTAAGTTCCTCCCATGTCAGATATGAGTGCTAAGCCATTCTGGCTTAGTGTCAGATATAAGGGCTACCGCCATTCTTTGAATGGAGATACCTCGTGAGGTACCAGGGATCCTCAGTCTAGGACTGAGAACCATTCTGATGTGATTGAGGGATGTGTTCCCACATGATCAGATGTAAGTGCAGTGGCCTTTCCACAGATGATAGTGGTTTGGGTTTCTATCATGCTGGTGGTTGTAAGTGCTGAGCCTTTTCACAGATGATAGTAGTTTGAGTTCCTATCATGCTGGTGCTTGTAAGTGCTATGCCTTTCCACAGATGGTAGTAGTTTGATTTCCTACCATGCTAGTGGATGTGAGTGCTGTGCCTTTCCACAGATGATAGTAGTTTGGGTTCCTCTCATGTTGGTGGTTGTAAGTGCTGAGCCATTTCACAAATGATAGTAGTTTGAGTTCCTATCATGCTGGTGAATGTGAGTGTTGGGCCTATCTGATATGATTATAGGATTGGTTCCTACATGATCAGATGTGAGTGTTGGGCGTGCCTTTCTGACAAGTAGGTCAGATGTAAGTGCTGGGCGGGCCATTCTGACTTAGTGTCAGACATAAGCGTTAAAGAAGACCTACATGGAGGCTAGGCCTACAACCAGCATGAAAAAGGGCTGGCTCTGTAGAACTTCCTGTGACGAGAAGAATCATGAGATAGCACCCGTGATGATGATTGCCAGTGATGATCTAGATCGAGTGATGATCGAGATCCAGTGATGATGATCCAGCAGTGATGAGCTAGATCGAGTGATGATCTAGATCCAGTGAAGATGATCCAGGAGTGATGATCCAGATCGAGTAATGATCCAAATCCAGATATGATGATCCAGATCGAGTGATGATCTAGATTAGTGAATGATGATCCAGATCGAGTGATGATCTAGATCTAGTGAATGATGATCCAGATCAAGTGATGATCTAGATTCAGTGATGATGATCCAGATCAAGTGATGATCCAGATCCAAATGAAGATGACTTACATATGAAGATGACTTGAAGATGAAGATGACCTGAAGATGACGAAGATTTGATGATGACCCAGATGACACAGAGAAGAAGACTTATGCTGATAAATTGTGTCGAGAGAATACCTTCCTAGTTAAGAGGGAGTGTTGATGGGATTGTAACTTCGGAATGTATTCATCCGTATTTCTTATGTATTGTAACCCGATGTTTATTTCGGGATGTATTGTAATGTATTTGAGTCATGTCATACCCCGATGTTTATTCCGGGAAGTTTCTATAATGAGAAAGTCATGTCAAGTCATTGTGGGTAACCCTCCTATTGGTCAAGGGTTAAAGTCCCCACAGTTGTGGGGCCCTTGGGTTATTAGACTATCCTAGTGAAGTCGACCCTAGGTGAGTCATTGTAAGTCGAGGCAGTAGTCCCCACCATTGTGTTACCCTCCTATTGGTCGAAGGAGGCAAAGTCCCCACAAGTGGTGGGGCACTAGGGTTATTAGACACTCCTAGAGATGTCGACTCTAGTAAGTAATTGTTAAGTGAGGCCGACATGTTGGAGTAGGTTCCAAGTGAACGGAAGAATATAAATAGAGAGTGAGAGGCTCTCTATTTATCATACTCATACACACACACTCACTCATTGGGGCGCATGAGTGAGAGAGGAGAAGCTCTCTCAATGTGAGAGAGAGAGACTGCTGCTGTCGAAAGATCATCTTACTGTTTTCTGGTTTTACCTTTAGTGCTGATTCTATCGCTGAGGAAGTGGCGGGTTTTTCTCCTTTATGGTTTCCCCGAGGAAAATTCTTTGTGTCTCTTGTCTCTTGTGTTGTGCTTATGTTTTATTGCTGTGCTTGTTATTCTCTTAGTTAAAAGATCCTAAGATCATAATGCTAGCTTGAATGATAAAAATCTAACATAGGGGATGTTGCCCCATGAGTTGCCCACCAAGCATAGGGTTTCTTACCCCCCCTATCTCTAAGCACATCATAGCCTCCAAATCTCCTAGTGCCAGTGGAAAAATCTACAAAGCCCTCCTCCGCCTCCTCAACCATGTCGCTATCCTGAAATAGCCGTCTAAGTGCTATCTTCCTCCCATGTGTAATCTCTGCATCCATGTGAGGAGGGACTCTGTGTGAGGCCCCTGATCCACCAGTGAGCCACTCCTGAGTGTAGAACTTGGGGTTCAAGGAGTGGGCCAAGCAATGCAAAGGTGTGCAATTCTTATCCCACCTGGAGATAAGAATATCCCGAATAATGGTCCATAAGTTCTCTGTCGATGTCCCATACTCGGGACACTCATTCTCCATGACAATGGGCCTCATGGATTCAATCATGGAATCCCACCCCTCATAAACCTCTACTAGGATGGGCTGGTTTGTGTCTGCAAACCGAAACAAAGAAATGATTGGCTCCATGATCTTAATGCTAAGATCTACTGTGTCCCACCAACCATCATCTAACACCGTGTCCTTCACCTTTTGTGAAGCAGCCTGATCCGTCTTTCTCCAAAAAGCCCAAAACTCTGAAATCACCATGGACCCAAGAGCGGTTTTGACCTCCCTCAACCTCTTCAGCATGATGAACGAGGAAGCAAACCGAGTATCTGCAATCTTCAACAATGAAAGCTATGTGTACTGTTTGTAGATGGTGAGGGCATTTGTGTGGTTTTGTACAAAGTTACAGATATGGCGTGCATCCTCAATACTGTTGCCAATCCATGTCACATCCGAAGCAATGGCTTTCAGTGCTAAATTCAAGGAATGGACAATGCAAGGTGTCCAAAAAACCTGTAAGAGCAGTAAAAGCATGTATCAATGACTCTACAACACTAACATTGCAATGACCAAATTCAAACAATGAGCAAATTAGAAATGAAAGGTGTCCAAAATGAACATACCTGTGGATATTTAGCTTCCACAATCATGCCAGCAGCCTTGCAAACAGGTGCATTGTTTGTGATGATTTGTACGCACGAATCAACACCTACTTCTTCAATGGTTTTGATGAATAAATCACCCATAAATTGTGCATCCTTGTGTTTCCCAAGAGCATCCACCGCTTTCAAGAACAACGGTCCATTTTGGGAGGTTACCATGAAATTGATGAGTGGATGGTGTGCGGGATTCGTCCATCCATCAGAAACAATAGTCACACCGCATGAGGGCCATGTTGTTCTAATTGGCTCAAGGATTTTATCTACCTCCTTCTTTGCTTTAACCAACAATGTAGTTCTAAGCTTCTCTGAACCAGGAGGCACATAACCACTTGGAGCTCGTTCCAAGATAGTTCGAACTGTCTCAAAATACAATGGTGACCGTGCAACATTGAATGAGATGAAGTTGAGGTAGAAGAAAAATGCAATGGTAAGGTCTACCTCTTCTCGCGCCTCTTGTTGGAAAATCCTATCCATTGGACCACCTGTAGATTGC
This sequence comes from Pseudotsuga menziesii, assembly GCA_001517045.1. NCBI lineage: Eukaryota > Viridiplantae > Streptophyta > Pinopsida > Pinales > Pinaceae > Pseudotsuga > Pseudotsuga menziesii. The sequence continues at coordinate 106,155 of LPNX011059091.1, read as the reverse complement.
CTCTTTCTTGTTTGATAAGTATCCCCACGCCCATGAATGATAGGTGGAAATGGAGTCTTGTTGCTAGAGGACTTCCTCAAAAATGGAAGAGGATCATCCTCTTTTTCCTTGCTTGCTGCTGCCACCTTCCCTAACCCAACATGATCCTCTCTTTCCATATCCCTCCTTTGGTTAACACTCACCGCTTTGCATGAAGAAATCCCACAAGAAGGAAGGGCCAGCAAATGGCCCTTAACCCGGAAATATGTCCTCATGAACTCATGCTTGCAAAAATTGCATCTCCAAGACACATTGCCTCCCCCACCAAGCTTTGCCTCGGGCCCATCTTTCCTTGTCACATACTTCCACAAAGGGTATTTTTTTTCTTAGGCTTGTTGTCTTGCTAAAACAGGGTTAAATGGAGCCATAGATGAGCTCCACTAGCAGCCGATGGAGCACTTGACGGAGGAGGAGAACCGCTTGTGCTTGGTGGAATAGGAGGGGAGGCCCTAGATGGTGCATTTCTCCCTTTGCTTTGCCCCCTACCTCCTGCCCTAGCTGATTGAGACATTCATTTTCTTGTGTGATGGTTGAGCTTGCAATCCTCTCCACAAATCCATCGGAATGCACTTGGAATCGCTTGGAAACAATGGATAGCCTTCAAATCTCCTTCAAAACTCCTTGACCTGCACATACAACTCACTCTCGAGTCTCAACCAATTGCTTCCTTGCAAATGACAAAAAGAAAGCCAAAAATTTGTTTTAAAGCAAACTCAGATGCCTTTTTCCGTGCTTTACGTGTCCTGTTTTCAGGATTCGTGTCCGACAGTCGAGACACGCTCTCATTTCGCGTTCGATTCGTTTTTGCAATGTGTCCCGAAAACAGATTCGACTGAAAGTCGAATCGGACATGAATTCAGATCGAATCATGTCTGATTCGATCCCCATGGGACATGAGGGGCCTCCAGGACGAATCCGGTTTCTTAGGCTTTAAGTGTTATGAGTCATTATAGAAGCATAAATTAACACCCCATGAAATCATATCAACATATAAGCGGACATTCTAAGTGTCAATGAGGGTAAGAGATATCACAGCAATAGCGCACCTGACACCATCTCTGCTAGGCACATCCAAAGCACATGAACCATCTAAGCATACTGATGAGATATCTGACCAATGATCTATGGGGAAGCCACAGATCTCATCTCAGTAACAATGTCTGTGATATGATCACAAACCACAACTGATCATCAAGTCACTCTTGATGGGTAACAGTCTCTTTGCTTAACAGCATTGTACATGAATACCAAGTCATTTTGAAAGAGAAGATCTATGTAAAATCAGGTTGCAAAACATTAAATTTTATGAAATCAGTCTTTCCAATGCTGATATTTATTACGTATAAGGTTTGAAATGATTGTTGTTGATTATAGATTCAATAAATCCAGTATATCCTTAAATATTGACAGTATTCTCTGAACTCCTAGCAGTGCTATCATACATCTTATACATTTTCCATAACATGTGTTTGCTGCATGACTGTTAGTGTGTAATGAGTATTGTGTACATACATACATTTCAGATGGTTTGTTTGTCAAATATTAGTGACCTTTGCTCCCATCTATCATTATTTTGAATTTTCATTAAATCTTTTTTGTCTATATAGTATTGAAATTTTAATTGTCTTTTAACCAGCATGCAGAATAGCCTTACAGAGCTTCTATCTGTGCAACGAGCTTCGCCACTTAAAAAATCTTTGAAGGTAAGTTTTGAACTATTTCATACTTTTTAGAAGATTGAGAGAATTTTATTTAGATAAGTGCTATGAACTGTTGGCGAAAATAATTGCTTCCGTAGGCCCATATGGTTCTGTCAAATACAATCTTGTTTGACAGCAACCCCACAACTTTGGCATTCCTCATAGCGACTTTAACTCCACAACATATTTGTCTTGATTCTTGAAATCCTCAGCTCTACAATTTAATGGTTACAACCAATGGTTATTACAATTGATGCAAACAATCTTAATCTATAATCATATAAACACAGTTTGCTTATATGTGTTGAGGTATTTGTAACTTCGGAATGTATTCACTTGTATATTTCTTATTGTATTTCATTATATACCCCGACGGAGATGTTTGTTCCTCCAATCGGGAGAGTCATTAATATAATAAAGCCATGTAAAGTCATTGAGGTTAACCCTTTGTTGTAAGTCGGGGCAATAGTCCCCACAATTGAGTTGAGGTTAACCCTCCGTTGTAAGTCGGGGCAATAGTCTCCACAGTTGAGGGGTATTAGGGTTATTAGACTCTCCTAGTGAGGTCGGCCCTGTAGAGTAAATGTCAAGTGGAAAACAAGTATAAATAGAGAGTGAGACTCTCTATTTGATACACACACTCGCTCAACAGTAGCGCATGAGTGAGAGAGGAGTAGCTCGCACAAGTGAGAGAGAGCAGCTGGCGGAGATCATCTTTGTGTCTTTGGGTTTTACTTTTTCTATTGGTGCTCATTCTATCTTCGAGGAAGTTGCGGGGTTTTCTCCTTTATGGTTTCCCCGAGGAAAATTCTGTGTTTCTTGTCTCTTGTGATTTTTGCTGTGCATGTTATTCTTTCAGATAAGATCCTAGATCATATTGATTAAATGATAAAAATCTAACAATATGCATGCGTATCCATCTTTTTTATATAGAAAGAATAAAACCGTTTATTGCCATGATTTTGATTATATGGTATTTTATAGTTCTATTCATGTCATAATTCATTTGTGGTTATGATGCTCCATTGTTTTGAAACTATTTATGGGTGCTTGGTATTGCTTCTGCTTCTGCTTATGATGCTTCATTGTTTTAAAAGTATTTATTGGTGCGGCCTCTTTGCATTTAATGGCGTTGAGATGGCACAATTTTGGTACTCTGTCAAAAAGATAACTGCTCCCAAAGCTAGGAATCCCCTCCAAAAGCATCCCATAAAAAATGGCCTAGATAAGTGTAGAACAATCCATCCATCAAGCACGTGAATTATCCCAAAACAGTGGAACGACCTCATAAGACCCTGGTCCATGTGCAAGAACCCTTAGAATATGTGCAAGGAATTCCTTCAATACATGAGAAAGTGTGCAAGCAACTCCAAAAGGGGACGGCTCTATGAATGATGCATAAATAACCAAGTGGAAACCCTCCAAGAGGGGATGGCTCCTTCGAAAATAGCTGAACCAATGGTTAAGATCTCCTGCTAACAGCAAAGTGCATGAACATATGTGAACTAAAACCCTATATATAGTAAAAAATGATCAAAGTGCCTCAACATGTGTCCCACCATGCAAACTCATTAATACAGTAATATAATCATGCCTCCACATTTGTGCCAATAGAGGGCACTCAAGGAAGATGATGTGTCAACTCAACTATACATCTTGGGACCACCATCATGCATAAAAATATATAGCAACATGGCCCCAAAAACTAGTACTGGACGTCCCGAAAAAAGCTTCCATAGCTCCAACACCCTTGGGAACTAGGGGGAGCATTTTATACCACTGGAAAGCTCATGAAATAAGCTTTCCATTCATATATCATACACCTCCAACAGAGTTATGATGTGATAGAACGGCTTTTCTGAAGACAGGCTACTAAAACTACTGAAAATAGCCCATAAAACAGAAGTTGATGGTCAGAAAGGATGTCCAATTTTTCCAACGCCTTGAAGAATGAAGAGGAGCGTTCTACATCAACAGAAAGTCTTCGGAATAAGCATTCCAACCATATATCACAAGCCACCATCTGAGCTAGGGTGTTAGAGATATGGGGGTCTGAAATCAGGGTCCTGTTATGCACAAATTGCCCCAGAATTGGCACAAAACAAGCTGCAAAAGGTGAGGCAATGCAAAGCACCCTAGGTTACCGTGAAGATTGTCAAGTCACTATCCATATATGGCAGAACCAAGAATAAGCAAGTAACATGAACACATCAATCATCCCTCATCAATGAAAGCATCAACATCGTGAAGTGCAACCAAGCATCAAAGACCATCCAGGAGAGTCATAAACCTGCTTTTCTGATAAATCACAAGTGAAATCATAAATGGACACCCATGCAAAATGGTGGGTAACAATAACATCAACCATAAGCAGCTGGGGATGGGTTTTCTCTACAGTACTCTGTTGTAATCCTTGATGGTTTCATTTTTTCAAATAGCAGTTTTTTGGGTTGTTGGTATCTTCACTGAATATTTGCATTGTCGCTATGTTCCTCTATTCCTTTTTTTATTGTTTCAAGCTTGCACTTGCACATGGGAATATGAAGCATTCGAGGTTGTTGATTTAGTTTAAATTCTCCACAACTGTTATGGACAAGAACGATAGCTTTGCTGGTGTTCACACAGTATTCTTCACAGGTGGTTTAATGGAAATGATGTAAAAGCCGCTGTTCTTTTTATCATAATTGCAGATGTTTAATCCTGTGATTTAATATGGACAGACTTAAAACAAGGTTGGGGCAATATAATACTATCTGATTCTTCCAAATTATTGTAGATTTCTTTTAACACTGGCAGTGGATGATCTTCACAGCCCTTCAATTTATGGCAGCAGATGAACTTCACAGCCCTTCAATTTATGGTAGTGAAGAGTCTTCAATTTACTGTAAAATAATCCTTCTTCAACAGAATTTCTTGAACTTAAAATGGCCAAAAGCTGTTCTGTGGTCAAGGAATTGGAATCAGAGAAACTCTGATTAATTTGTGGCCAAAGGGCTCATCAGTGAGTGCCCTGGAAGGGGTTCTGATACAATGTAATGAACAATAGTTCATTTACAGGCAACTATCTCACATAAGAAGGATGATATAAAATAATCTATATAGGATATAAATACAGATGATTGATAATGAATAAGTGAATGATTACAATAGCAGGTGACATTGTGTATCTATAGTATATACATTAAATGGTTGCTTACATTGAAACGATTAAAAATCGTTTTTACCAGAATAACCAGTGTAAATAACACATATACTCCATGAATGGACACAATAATATATAATTGATGATATAAAGATGATATTACAATGAGAATGATGTTTGTATAAATACCCATACTGGATGCCCTTTCGTAAAGAGGCATAACCCTTCATCAAGGTCCCTCTTCATTAATTGATAGTTTATTTAATTATTAATGTTTATTAATGTTTAATTATTATATATATTTTGCTCATTACATTGCCTTCCCCTTAAGGGAAGCTTTGTCCTCAAAGCTTTATTGAAGACAAGGTTTACGTCTGATTTCTTGGTTGCAATGTTATCTCTTGATCCTTTATTTTAGTACTTGCGACACTTGACGAAATGAGACGATACGAGTTACGAATTTCAAGGAAAAAATGTCGTATCGTCTGTGATGTGGTCCATCCGAGATCTATTTTCATTGGAGGTGATTGTTGATCCTCTTGTTGGATAAATCTTCTCATTTTTTGCTTATGTTGTAGATTTTGTGTTCTTTCGCTTCTAAATAATTAAACATTAATAAACATTAATAATTAAATAAACTGGTAATTAATGAAGAGGCACCTTGATGAAGGGTTATGCCTCTTTACGAAATGACACTTAATATGGGTATTTATACAAACATCATTCTCATTGTAATATCATCTTTATATCATCAATTATATATTATTTTGTTCATTACAGACATGAATAGGCATGCCTTTTAGATGTCTGCCCTTTTATGGTCTTTCTAAACTCAAGCTTACCCAAAATGAAGCCCACAAAATATTGGTTTTTGTGCAAATGAGGATAAATGGTATTTAGATGCTAAAAATACAAAACAACCTTGCCCTAAGTGTGGGAAAGTCTTTAGTCTAATAGAACAACTAGATGTCATGGAAATGCAGTCGCAGATTAAAGAACTAGAATATGAACTAGCGAAACAACGAGAAAAGTGTAGAGGTCTCAAAGAAAAAGAAAATGAAAATTTGTGCTTAAAAATTCATGGCGAGAAAT
>LPNX011059091.1:60947-86936 GCA_001517045.1 Pseudotsuga menziesii | reverse complement strand
TGGTGACAGTGGTCCCCAGCTCTCGCTTGCCCCCAAGGACACACATAGCAGGTTGTGACTTTCCTGCGTCTTAAAGTGTGAATTAGGCGGCAACAAGCCCCGCCATTGCGGAAGGGGAAAGGCTTGTGAGCCCCGCCGTTGCGGAAGGGGAAATGCTTCCGACCGCCGATGCTTAAATTTTTGCCGTCCGAGTTTTCACCCGCGGCTTCTTTGATAATCCGCCGAATCAGACATGAACAACCATCAACTTACTAAAGTATGGAAGATAAAGTTAGTAGATTGCACCATTGATCAAAACATAAAGGATGAAAATCTTGGGAAAAAACCAATACCATTTTGAAGACTATTGACCAGTGATATGAAGTGTACAAAGAATGTTTAAAAGGAACTATGTACCTAATTATTAGATTTGAGATCAACGATCACACTCTTTTCAGTATCGTATAGTAGTTGGTTCTAGCAGTATCCTTGTGACAAAATAAAAGTTCATCAAAATATCAGTAATGTCTAATGATAGGGGGAGCAATATTTCCAAAGGAAGTTCTTATTGCCATTAATGCAAACTTCAAGAAAAGTTGTCAAAGGAAGAGAAGTTGATGACATGGGGAGCATGCCCTGAGGGGGAGCAGTATTGTCAAAGGATGTTTCCTTTGCCATTGATGCCAAAGGGGGAGAGAAGTTTTGTTGGCAACGGGAGCTTGTTCTGAAGAGGAGTTATGGTGTTGTCATTAATGACAAAGGGGGAGATTGTTGATTAAGTTGTCATTAATGCCAACACTGTCTGGTCATTGATGCCAACTGTTGAGTTTTTGGTGCCCCTTGTGGAGCCCTTGAGGGTTAGTGTTTAGTTTGTGGTTGTCTGTGTCAGAGGATCCCTTTTGACCTTGTCCAAGCCCAAGCTTGAAGCCCTTGGAGGCCTTGGAACAATGGAAAAAGCCCGGTTACCCATTGACTTGGTCAAGTGCCCCTAAGTTGTATCATGGTCCCATTTGAGTCCATTGTTGAGTCTTGGAATATATATTGATGTGATCTTGATATAAATCTTGATGATTATCTTGGATATTGTTGGCATAGACTTTGGTGTTTATCTTGACTGTTGTATAGTGTAGTATTGAATGAGAAGTTGACATGTAAGTAATAGATCTTGTGGGTGATTTCTTTTATCAACCTAAGTGTTTTCTTTGAAAACTATTTTGACAAGTGTTGATCATTGTGTCTTTGACCTAAGTGGAGGTGAACTGTCATTAAGTGTTAATGACAACCTTTGACAGTATTATAAGTGACTATTTGCTTGATATTTGTTTGATTTGTTGACTTGATTTGAGTGGAGTGAAAAATCCTTTTGTGTCTAAGAGTTTATGAGATTGACTAAGTTTGACATAGTTGGTTAAGTCTTTTATCTTCTTGGCCGAGGTTAGTTGGTTGAGGTTGACTGTGATTGAGGTTGGTTGTGGTGTCATTGAGTTGAGTTTCATTGGATAGAGTTTTGTTGACCGTATGTGAAGTCTCTTGGTTGCTCAAATGTGTCTCTTATTTGATGAACTATGCCAATTAAGAAGGGTTGGTTGACTGTGATAGCACTTAATTAGATTAACACTAGTATATGATTGATTTGTCACAGGTACACAAGAAGCTTGGTACATGTTGGTTCAATTGAGCAGGATTGGCACAGGTTTCCTTATGTGCAGTTGGTTTGACTCAGATTGGCTGAGTTGAATGAGTAGTTGGTTTGACTCAGGTGGACTGAGTTTGGTGTGCAGTTGATTAGACTCAAATTGACCGAGTCGGATGATGTGAGCAATATATTGATTGGTACAGGTTGATTGTACAAGTTGATGAGCAATGTGATATAGTGGACGGTGATCAATTGATGAGTAGTGATCAGATGATGACCAGTGGTTAGTAGTGGAAATGGTTGTGCAGTGTGGTATAGATTGTGCAGTATAGTACAAGTGTTGATTAGCAGGTCCGCAGGATCAGTTTGGTCATGGTTCAACAATTTCTATCTTCATATTAGGGTGGCAGGACGGGGCAAGGAAAGTGGGTTGTAGCCACCATCCGGTTGTAGCCAGAAAACTTGGGAGTTAGAGCTTCCTTCAAGTTGTAGCCTGTAAATCAGGGGGTTGTACCATCCTTCCAGTTGTAGCTGGAGAATTGAAGTCATTATAATAAGGGGATTATTACCTCTTCCAATTGTAGTTGGATAATTGAAGTCATTATAATAAGGGGATTGTTGTCTCCTTACAGTTATTGCTGGAAAACTATTATTATAAAGGCTTCTGTGGTTTCTCCCCCAAGATGGGTTTCCACGTAAAATATGGTGTACTATGTATCATGCTATGCTTCTTTTCTGATGATGATATGATGATGATAATAACATTGATGATGATATATTGATAATGTGATACTGTATAATGTTGAATAAGTTGTTGATTGTTAAAATTGAAAAAGTAATAAAAGCTGCGCACACTGATTCACCCCCCCTTCTCAGTGTACTTGGTGTGTTCAATAGAAGTGTCATCTCTTACTACTAATATAGACTTGTTAACACCAGTCAATACACATGTCAAATTTCAAGATGTCAACTCAAGTACATGATGAAAATTTTAAACCAAAGCTAATGAAAGATCAACATATTAGTGTATCACATTGGCTCCTTAATTATAGGAAATGGAGCACTCAAAAATCAACATACACATGCCAACCATGTTCTCACATATCACAACATTCGAACATCTATAGATCTCAAAATCAACGTCAAAGAAGATCGAATCAAGTATCTTTTCATCACACAGTTCCAAAGAGGATTCATTTAGGATGGATTGATCCTTATTCGATGCAACAATATTGTTCGAGGCTTAGAACAAGATATTGTTTCATAACTTCAACCTTATCACGTGAGTAACAATTATAGAAGACGCTTTGAAGACAAAGCATTTTGAAAGAGGGAAGACTTGTAATATACCTAACATATATTACTAGTATTTAATAATTAATCAATTATATATTGTAATAAGTATTTATGTAGTTCAACGTCCTATAGCTCTATTTTGTGATGTTCGGAAGTTGACGATGAATTTTGAAAAACAAAGGTTATGATCTTCAATGGGGTGAAGAAAACCTCGGACTTCCGATTCCTATTCAAGGGGGAGGAAGTCAAGATTACCGGTACCTATACTTACTTGGGGGTCCAGTTCTCAAGCCCTCGCTTCAGTCTACGATCATCTCTTCAACCTCAAATCAACAAGGAATACATATCCTTAGCCCTTCTCGAGAGACACTGTTTTCGTCATCACTTCCAGGATATCTTTTCTTAGATGAGCCTTATGGACACCTTGATCCGTCCTATTGTTCTATATGGATCAGAAATTTGGGGACCCTCTTTACTCCAGTGAGATTGGGCCGCAGCTGAGAGAGTCCATATCCTTCTTCTTCGACGCATCATCAGATGCAAGCAAACAGTACCGCAACACATCATCTTGGTTGATTTAGGGGCCCAACCCTTTCGCCTTGAGACGATCTTCAGATTGGTTTCCTTCTTGCATCAGGTTCGGGGCTTTGAGGACTTGTTAAAGGGTTGGGACAGGAATCCATACTTAGCCTATTGCTCTTCTGAGACTATTTCCTGTGCTACTCACTCAGGCAGAGCCAAATGTTGGTTCACAGGGGTTTCTAGCCTTCTCAAATTAGCAAGGATTCAGTTAGATTGTCTCCCCTCGTTCTGGTTCTCTCTGGATGCTCCCGACCACCTTCTACCTATCAACAGGAGTTAAATAAGATCATCAGGGATGATATTTACAAGCAGTTCGTTCAGAATACATGGGTCAATCCCCCGAGAGGGCTTCGCCCAGAGATGACATTTTTTGCTAAGCACTCCCTGGAGATCAGAGACCGGCTCATTGTCCGACCACTGTATACATTTCGTCACTGGATCCATGCTCTTTGGATCCCTCTCGGACAGTTCAAAGTAGGATCCCATAGACTTTGAGTAGAGACATACCTCCAGATTAATACACCAGACATGATCTACCAATTATGTCATCTACAGGAAATGGAAACCGACTCACACTTTATCTTCAGATGTCCTATATAGTACGAGATCAGAGGACGATTCCACTACTTGTTTAGAGGCCCTCATACTCTAGCCGACTTTTTCAGATATACTGATCAGAGATGTTTAGCACTCTATATTTAGGAGGCTCTCAGGTTTTGAGCACATGTTCTTCAGCCCCCCACCAGACCTGATACCACATAGAGGATCACAACGTTCTTCAGTGTGCTACCACTAACCAGGGGCACCAAGAGACCAACCGACTTAGATACCGATCCAGTTTCCAGAACAGTGAGGATTTGTGGATCTCGACCCACGATATCTCAGCAATAGCTTCGTACTAGGCCTGCCCCAAGAGACGAACAAAGTCCTCCAGACTTCACTGGCAACACCTCAGAGGATGCCCTACACCCACTAGCTCCTATTCGGGTTAGCAGACGCTATTGAACTTACCTTAATTTTCCTCTTTCAACCTCGGATGTTAGGTGTACTAGACCTTCCTCGGTCTTTTCGGCTCCGGTATCTTCTCCACCTGAGCATCTCCATCCGAGTGCAAAGTTCTGAAGTCAGGACTGGCGCGGGAGCTCTCTCATACTTCAGCCTAGCTCGCATTGTACATTTTTATTTTCTGCATTGTATTTCTTTTAAAAGGGGACCATTTGGCCCTCCTGCAAAACACATACATCATTGTAACCAACAGTCTTGTTGACCTACTTTGTGGTCATTAGTTGGACATAAATAAAATAATCTTATCTTATCTTATCTTATCTCTGCCAAATCTGGAATGTGAAAGTCCTCTTTCCTCAAATTGAGTTCCTTTCTTATGTCTTCCCCTCTCACCTTGGCTTCCTTTTATCTTGTTGAGATGAAACAAAACCTTAACCTCCTAAGGGATTAATGGTTGAGGTTAGATCTCCTCCTCACTTGAGATCGATGGCTGGGACTCAATTAATTAACTTAAATCACTAATGCCCTACCTTAGAAAAAATGCAGCCCTAAAGCTACCATTCAGTCATGAATATGCATCATCCACCAACACTAAAACAGAGATATTAGAAGCCAAACCTGAATGTGCTTGTGTTTTGCCAACAAATCTAAGCATCACAATGAAAAACAAGAAGAATTCATCCAAAGAACTTCCAAAAGCCAGCTTGCATAACCAAGAAAGAAAATCCTCCTCAAGAAGGGCGCATTCTCTCCAAAGAGCCCTAGTTAGGGTAGAATAGCAACATAGTAATAATCCCCCTTACCTCATATCTAAAATGAAGGTGAGGCAATCTATTTATATGATCGCACACTCACTAATTACAAAAATACCCAGGCCTACATGCCTTAAAACATGTCAATTTGAAATTATAAAATGCCAACTTAAAATTAAATCAAAATAATAATAAAATGACCTATTGTAGGCTTAAGGTAGGCTACCTGGGGTATTTATTCCCCTAGGTGCCAAAGATAGCCTAGTTAAGCGAATCACTCCGAACGAAAGGTTGGAGTGAGTTGGAAGGGGGGCGATATGCCCCTACTAACCCCGAGATGCTGTAAAATCCCTCAACACCTCCCTTAAACGACACATACGACCTGGTGAAGGAGAGAACGTCCTGATGAGGGAGAAAGCCCAGGAGAAGGACCAGGAGGGTGTCCTTGTGGCTATGCAGGAGACAAATGTCTCGTTGCTAAAGCAGAGGCCACTAGAGAATGTAAATAGTATATGTGGCCATGTGACCCAGTGGCCAACCCTTAGGAGCCCCAGTCACTAACCCCAAGGTTAAGAACCCCAGCAAAGGGAAGTCAACAGTGCCATTAAGCCATAGTACCCTTAAAGGAGGAACCGAAGGACCCAACCATGACCAACATTGCTTGATAACACCCTTCTTGGTCAAGATTTTGGCTCTCTTTCCTTGGGGTACACTTGAAGGTCTGTTGGGTACAAGGTGCAGCGTAACACTTCTTACGCTCGGCCCAACTTTAGGGAAACTCCAAAGATAAGTGAGATTGAAATAGAGGGTGCCCACATCAATTTATAGTGTTTGTAGGGCCATTAGGTAAGCAGTCGTGTCTAAATTTTAGGTTTTTCAATTAAGAAATTTCAAATGTGTGTTTTTTTCCCCACAAAATTGTTGTACACAACCGGCCGATTCCATATGGAACTAGCTAAAAACTGTTTGAAAGTGTTGGTTTGCCCGAAATACCCCTGAACACGGTTGGGCCGACTGTTTTGCAGTTTCAAGTTGGTTTTGATAATATTGGCTGTGACAATATGTCTGTATCATTGTGTAATTGTTTTGTGTCTTATAGTATCGTCGTTAGTTCATTTAGTTCACCAATAGTTGAGACTTTTTGGTATGGATGTGATGCCATCATCTCTAGAATGCAATCAAAACCGAAATGAAAGAATCAAAATATCACCTTATACATAAATGATTATTGCGTTCCAAAAAAATTTTGATCTCTTGATCATCTTGAGATTTGATGCACATAGTCTTGGTTGATGTAAATTTACCAATACAAAATCTGCATGTCACCAACCAGATTTGGGATCTACCCTTTTGTTCAGCTCTATCCCTAGCAATGACCACAATGTTCACCATTGATTTGCTAAGGTTGTGACTTTAGAGTAAGTAACAGATAAGCGAAAAACATTTGTGTGCACAACTCAAATAATAAGAGAGCATATTATGATAAGATAAAATAATTTTATTGATGTCTAATGAATGCCCACAAAAGTAGGTCAATGGGACTAGAAGAATATAATCAATATAAGTACAATGTGGGACACAACTCCTATATAATGTTGGAGATAAACCTAGTATAAAATAAAATGAAAGAAAGAAAGAAAGATACTAGTAAGACATCCTCAAAAACATGTATAAAGTCGTGGTAAGGCATGGTGGTGTAGGAGAATACGAGGATGAGGCCGATGAAGTCAAGAACGTCTGAGTCTATTAGTCGACGACAATTGAGGCAATCGAGGCACTAGCTCACTATCACTATCGGAGTCCTCTGGAGCCACCGAGTCTTGATGTACGATCATGGGGGTGATGTAGGAGCGATGGATACTCCTAGCATTCGAGGTCGAAGGAAAGAAACTTTGGATAGATCTTTGACTGCTCCATTCGGGTTCGGAAGGGATCTTATGATCGGGAGGCGCCCTGCACCAGATATACCGAGAACTGGTCACTCTAATGCTTTGCGATTGTGTGGACATATGTGTTGTTCAGCACCTCCGAGCTAGTCTCAAAGATATCGATCGAAGTCCCAGAGAGGAAGGTTGAGGGGAGGCCCAAGGTCTCACCACTCTACTATTTGAAGTACTATGGTACTCAGCTTGTTGCTTATTGCTCCATTCTGACTGATCAACATGAGACTATGACGTGATTGTCTCGTTCATCTCAAGGCGAAGTGGGGCGTGTAGGAACTGAGTTCTGTTGTTGAATATCTCTATAGTGAAGAGGGATAGGGATCTTTGGTCGTTATGTCGAAAGAAAGTCGAGAAGGAACCACTTGAGTCTCTATAGAGGTAGTGGTAAAGTCCTATGATCTCGTAATATAGGGGGCACCTAAAAATGAGGTGTGACTTTGTCTCTGGCTCTTGTAGGTTACACACTTGGCATATCCTATCAAATCGTGGTATATGGTGGTTGGTCTCACCCGGAATCGATGAGATCCCACCCGAAGTTGTCGTAAANGAATCCCGAGAGAGTGCATCCAATGCCTGCACGTGTATGGGGTTGGACGATGATGCATGTAGCTGCCTTTCACACACCTGGGGGGGGGGGGCGTGGCAGAAATATTCAAGCAACTTGGTGTGTCCTTGGGGGCAAGTCTCAAGTCAAGGCTCTCACCTTGTTCTTGACTCCTGTTTAGGCAATTTCCAAACGAAGCCAAGGTGGGTAGACCCTAAGAATTGCTAAGGGTCATTAAGCTTTAGTGGCAATGGTTTAGATGAATGAGTGTCTTTTAGGAGTTTTTTAAACAATAATAATGCAAGAGACTTGTAAGATAAGCAACTTACAATAGCATGAATAGCACAAGAGCTTATATAGGATTCATTCAACACATAAATTATTTGAGAAATATTTATGCAAATAAAACATAAAGACCAGTGTTGAATTAAAATGGAGTCATGAAATTTGTATGTGCTGAAATGCTGAAGTAGATGTTTTGCGGTTGTCTCTTGGTAAGTTTTAAATTATTGTGGAATATGAATGAATTAGTTTAGGGGGAGGGAAACTCCAAATATACCCGAAGGTACGAGGAGTATGTCCAAAACCCTTACCCGATGCGGTTTCATGCCAAGAATATGTGTGCTTAGTATTTGTATTACTTAAAAAAAATGAATGATATAACAAAATGCAAAACCTATCAAAGTATACTAGCCTGCACAAAGAAACTAAACTAAAACAAGAAAATCACGAAAATTTGACACCGACGCAAATACCCCCGGGTAAAGAGGATGCTCGAAGTGTGAAAACGAGCATCCCCACGCCAAAAACGAACTCTGAACCCGACTTTTATTACATTTTGAAGTTTTTCACTTAAACCATTAAAAATGGCCTAATTTTGCGGGAAAAAAATATTTTCTCGGAAAAGCACAAAAACCTAGTGGGGCCTAGCACATGTCTATACGACTCAAAATTAATGCCTAGCATGCTCATATACATTGACACGTGAGTTGTAATAACCTCCTAAGGCCTAACCACCAAGAGGACCATTCCAGCTTTTTGGAGGAGCGGTGAAAAACTCAAAAATTATACATTGTTTATTCAACATTGCATAATTGACAAGGGAAAAAACACCTTGGAATGATCGATGTTTAAGTCTTAGAAAGCCCAACTCTTTACAAATTCATCATGCTAGCACACTTTATTAAAACTCCCCCAAGAGGGTATGAACATGTAGTGCAAAAAATAAAAAGGGCCTAGAAGGCCTGATGAACTTCTAAACACTGATCACAAACAAGTAACTTTGTTCAAACTTTATCGGCTCACTTGAAGTCCAACTAAGCATGACTTAGCCGGTAACAATGCCATCCTGTAGCTCCAAGAAGTGTTCAAGGTAGAAGGACATCTTCGATCCTAGGCTCGTCGAAGGTGAAGTCCAAGTGACCTGAATGTACAGTCTGTATATATCCTCTCTAAACTGATTTAGTACCTGTTGTCGACTATGTTAGCAGTGCATTAGCAATGCCTCCAGTGGTTAGGGGCATTAGTAGTGCCCCCAGCTACGTTAGAAACCAAAGTTGCATTCTGTCCTTGGGGAAAAGGATCCTTTAGGACAGCCGGTTGTTGATTTTTTAGCAGCTTCTAAGCTTGATCTATAAGGGGACATTGATGGGTTAGCTGATCTTCCTAGCACAACTTGCAGGGAAATTTCACCTTCTTCTTCTCTTTTTCGCCCCCATCAGCGTTATTTGTGGGTTTTGGCTTGTTTTGGTTTCCCTCACCTTTCTTCCCCTTCTTTTTCCCACCGGGCTGTTGATTGCCCTTGTGGGAGGATTGAGCAAAAACATTTGCGTTCTGGGGTGAGGGGGCAACCTTTGTTGCCTCTGCCGTAGATTGCTTGACAGACAACTCATGGAGTTGTTTAGGTAAAGACTCTACGGTGGGAGATTTCAATGAACCAACCACACCATCAGCATGGGGTCCGGGCTTGGGTTTCTCAATACTATGGGAATGTCGCTGTGCCTCAGGTATAATTTCGTACAGTATCCCAGGCTGGGCATAAATCAAATCCATTTGCTGGGCCCTGAGGATGGCCTCTTCTTCAGTAGCTACCCCCGAAGTGGATACATCTTTAGATATATATGGCAACAAAGATTTAAGGAACCACTCTAATAGAAACTCAGGGGGGATGGTATCTTTTATCATCCTCTTCCTTCTTCGCCACTCTTGGATGTGATCCGAAATGTGAGTGGCTTTATCTTGCCTAAAGGTAGACAAGAGCTCTGTGCTGGAATCATACCGAACAAGAAGTTAGAAATGGTTCAAAAATACCTCCGCTAAGTCCCAAAAGCTATGAAATGCAGCAGAGGGTAATTCAATGTATCACTTTGCTGCAACAGTAGTTAACGTTCTTTGGAACAATCTCAACCGAACGGTGTCATCGTTCAGAGAGTTAGAAGAGCACCATAAATGGAAAGTGGTGACATGAGCCCCTGGATCCTCTCCAGTTTTGCCTTCGAACTTAGGAATGTCCGAAGGTAACTTGGTTGGAACCAGTGGCCATGCAGCATTGTGCTTCACCGGGTCATTCATCAACTTGTTCAAGTCTGGCAAGTTCAAAGTTGCCAAAAACGGAAGTTTGGGCCTAACCAGAGTGTGAAAAGTACGGGTTTGGGAAGTAGAAGGATTTACCCCCTGGTTCCCAAATGTAAAAGTAGGGTTGCCCCCAGCTACCGGTTGCGAAGTAGTCAAATTACTTTGAAAAGGAATCCACCCATAAGCCAGTGGATTACCTCTGTGCGGTGAAATATATGTAGTTTGAGCCCCTCTAGTTGAAACTGGAATATGAAAGATTGGAGCAGGTATCCCTCTGCTAAAAAGTGAGAAAGGAGAGCTCCTAAACGGAGCTGAAACCAGAGTTTGGAAACCTCGACCATAGGTGCTGGTATTTCCAAACTGCACCCCAACATATGCGGGTGTATGGCCCACATAAGCAGTGGATGGGGGAATATGCCCCCCATTCCACTGGAAACTCTAGACAAATGAAGAGGATCCCACAGGACCACTCTGAGCAGTGTGTACAAAGGAGGGTGAAGCAAAAGGAGCATTGGGAATCCTAGTGACAAACCCACCAGAAGGACCTGCTACATTCGGGGAAGTGGGTGGTTGAACCGCTCGACTGCTAGGTGATAAAGGTGTAACAGGTGTACTTGGTCTAGAAGCACCTATAGGGGGAATAGGCACTCCTCCAGCCGGAATGGATGAGGTAGGGGTAGACATACCCTCCACAGAGCTTTCCATGAAACTACTTGTGGGAACACCAATCACAAGTGAATCAAAAGGAAGGACCTGGACGATCACAGGATCGTTTAAGTCAGTAAGAGGTGTATTAAAGTTTCTTGCAAACTCGTTAACTTGCAAGTCTTCTATCTCTACTGTGGTTGAATCAACCTGGTTTGTCCTAAGTTTCGGTTCACCTAGAACTTCATTTAATCCTACCGGTTCGAAAGAACCATCTTTATCTAATCTCTGCCTTTGAGAGGGCGGTGGAGGCTCCACTTTAATAGTTGGAGGAAGGTTTTGCAACCTTCTTGACCTTTTGAGAGGTTGGTCCTCCACGGTTAAGAATTTGACTCTTCACACACCTTAAGGCAGACTAAACACAAACAAACCACACAGCACTCACTATAAATTTCCTAAAGCCAAAGCAGACACAAATGGTATAAGATATGTTCCCCAAAAGAGAACTGAGAGATAGTCACTTGGCGTCCCTGTAGATGTTCTTAGGCACAAGCGGAGGAATCACGCAACTGCCCTCCCACACCTTCTACCGGGGTTACCTTCCAAGCCCATCCAAGGTCAACCAGAAATAGCCTTTCAGTGTAGCTGTGCATGAAACCTAGGTGTCAAAGAGACTAAAGGCTACCGTAACGATATTGACAGTCTGGGGGGACACTCGCAAGCCTGGTTTGTATGCATGGGCAAGGTAGCAAAGCTCAAAACCCTGTCAACACCAGCACCGCACGGGGCCCAAGAGGCGGTATTGACAGAAGTCCCCAGATGCGCAAAAACCTTGGTCTACGCTTTGACAAGGAATCAGAGGGTTATCTCCTCAATCCAAGCCTCCACGCGGCGTCGTGCTTAACTCCCGTTTGAGAGGAGCTTCCCAGATACAACCAACATAGAAAATGGTTTACCTAGTGATTGACCAACTACGATTGCAATTTTAGTACTTGTGGAGAGTTAAAACTCCCTATTCCACAAGTCTAGCCTAAGCTAGTAGATGGAAGAGCCTAAAAAATAAAACTTACTAATAATTTTTAATTATATCGTTCAATTTTAAGGCTATTCTTAGTAAAAAGGTAGATGGCGTGAAACAATGTGATGTTATAAACTCGATAAGAAAAAGCAAAATGATGTATAAAACAAATTTCAAAGTAAATTGCAACTACTTAACTAACTTTCTTTTTCTTTTTATCAGTGCAAGTTAATGAGCCTAAAGCTAACTATGAGAAATCACAAGACTTTTTAGAATTTTTTGAAATTTTCTTTGAAAAATAACGAAAAGCAATGCTATATGCATAATATGCAAAGTATTTTTGTCTTTTATTTTCAAATGACTTCAAAAAACTATAATGCAATTAAATGCAACTTGAGCAATTTGACTATTCTAAACATATAAGTAGTGAAAATGAGGCAAAAGGATCCTAAAGTGACCTACTTTGACCAAGAGGAAGAAGACTGGGACAAACTCTGACATGGAGAAACTAACCACTTTAAAAGTTTGCTAGATTCATAAAAGAAGAGTGACAAACTGATACTACAAGACGCAGCGCACAGTATAAAAGCATACAAAATCTTGATTAGGGACCTAGACACAAACACTCAGATCTATAGACCAAGCAGGAGGACCACCTACACTTCACGAATGAAAGAAAATCAAACAAAGAGCTCAAAGGCTTAAAAACAAGCAAACGGTGTGACGCACGAGACGTCAGACTCACAGAGTCATGCCAAAAATAGAAGACTTCCAAGCAAGCAAAAAACCAAGACAGGGACAAGCAAACCCTACCCAATTTTTATGTTGCTACAGGATACACGCGATTGTGTATGCAGGAAACTCGCGTATGACACGCGATTGTCTCATAGAGCAACCTGCGTATACAAGGTCCTACACGTGACTGTGTACAACAACAACCCGCGTGTACAACTAAAAAATTTTCAAGGAAAAAAGACTAGTAAAGGCTTATGGGCACACTACACTGTAAAGCAAAAGCAAGATAAAAAGGACCACACTCAGAATCAGAACAAAGATCGGTAAAGGGAACCTATAGGATGAATCGACAGCAGGCTGGATCCCCAGCGGAGTCGCCAGTTCTATTGTATAGGACAATACACTCTTGTAACCTAGGGTCTGGGGTTACCAACTTACTATTAGACTTGCAGACAATCAGCTTTTACAGAAAATGGAATGAGAATAGGAAGAGATCTTGGTTTACCCGGTTTATGACGGTTGATCCTACACGTGACTGTGTACAATAACCACCTACGTGTACAACTAAAAAATTTTCAAGGAAAAAAGACTAGTAAAGGCTTCTAGGCACACTACACTGTAAATCAAAAGCAAGATAAAAAGGACCACACTCAGAATCAGAATCAGAACAAAGACTGGTAAAGGGAACCTACAGGATGAATCGACAGTAGGTTGGATCCCCAGCGAAGTTGCTAGTTCTGTTGTACAGGACAATACACCCTTGTAACCTAGGGTCCGGGGTTACCAACTTACTATTAGACTTGCAGACAATCAGCTTTTACAGAAAAAGGAATGAGAATAGGAAGAGATCTTGGCTTACCCGGTTTATGACGGTTGATCCAAGCTTGGTCTTATCTCGCTCCAATCTTCTCCAAAGCTTCTAGGGATGCTTCTCTTCACCTGCAAAGAGCCAATTCTTCAAGCAAATATCTCATACATATATACATCAGAGGTTAGATGAAAAACATATTAATAATATAATTGAACATATTCATTAAAGCAATATACATGAGATAAGCACAATACAAGATTGGAAGAAGAATTCTCTTTATTAACAAACAGTGAATAGGTAAGAATACAACCCAGCTTCTGACATAAGGACTCCTCTGCAACCGAGGACTCCGAGTTCTGCTGCTCCGAGACTCTGAAGTTATACCACCAGCATAACTTTGCTCTTCCAAAATTGATTGATTAGCTCCATCCCAAGGCCTCTATTTATACTTTGGGAAATAGAGTGGTTTTGAAGGTTAGGATGGTTGAGACAGTTGGGATAGTTATGGATTAGGGCCCAACTAATCTCATCTAATCACGATTTATATTTTTTAATGTCGAATTAAGGTACACGCGAGTATTGATATAAGCAAGGCATGTATGACACGCGGGTTGCTCAAAGGGAACTCGCGTACGCAAGGTATACGCGGGTCGCAATGCACATAGTCACGTGTGCACCCCAAAACTCAGAATAAAAATATATAAGGTTGGTCTAAAGATAATGCATCAAAGGTCATGCACATTTATAGTGTTTTGGCCACTTCAATCCTAATTGTCCTTTTGTGTACCGACATGATGAATGCCAGCACTCGGACAGAGAAGTGCCATTTTGGCTGATAACAGTACCTGTGTAGGCGATAAGAGATGACACGATGTATCATGGGAGAATATGAATGGGGGAAGGCGCTCCGGGGAAATGGTCACTGACAGGAGAAGTCAAGATGCCTCTGAATACCAGCGTTGTGGTTGGCCAAAGGGGTGAGCTGGAGCGATGGCCTGCAAGGAATATAGTGCAAGGTAGGGGTACTTGTCTCTCCCTGTGCTAAATATTTGAAAGCTTCGACTCTGTGAAGAAAGGAGACCAAGCGGATGATGACCATGAGGCAGAAGGGATAGACACTGAACTCTTCTTGAATAATGGGATACATAACTGTACATTTACATCAGATGATGCGCTTGAGAAGCAAGGTCTAGACTCTCTCTGTTTGGGACCAATCTGTCTAAAACAAGCTCGAACCCCAAATTGCGGAGCCATAAAGGACTGTGGGTCCAATGATCGCTCCATGTGGTAGAGTTTAGATGAGATGTCTTGAAACTGAGTCTGTAAGCATTGTCTCTTGATGAGGGTCAGCGAACCATGACCTTTGTTGAATCATGGTTGAAGAGCTTAACGCATACCAAAACGAGGCACTGTGAACTGTACTCCCAGGTAAATGTATGAAGTGGTGATCTCAATCTCTTTCCCTCTGAAGTAGAAATGTAGGTCTGTAATAGCTTTATTTTATGTGTTGAAGATCATAACCTTGGTTCTACTTATAGGTTGATAGTTAGCTAACAAAGGTCACAAAAGCTAGCCGTCAATCTGAATATGTAAGCCCTCGAGAGTAGAAGCTAACAAGATCAAGTCATCTGCAAAAAGGAGTAGGGATATCAATTATCAACACCTAAATTAGAAGGCATCAATCACCCTCCTGGATGTGCTCATGGAGGAAAGACTCCAACTCATCAATGTAAATCCCGAAGAGGGTTGATGAGAGGGGGCACCCTTGTCTTACCCCAATGGTACTCTAAATGAAGTCTGAAAGGCAATGTGCCATCCTGAGGAAACCCAAAACTAATTCATATAATCTCATGATGGCGACCAGGAGGGTCTCAAATATGCCAATGTCACGAAGTCTCTAGAATAGTGCCTCCCTTGGCATTGTATCAAGCACTTTTCGAAAGTCCACAAAGCAGCAGTAGACTTTCGAAGAGCGATGACGAGCCTCCTCAAGAATGGCTCAGAGTGTGAAGATATGTTTAATCATCTAGTAGTTCAGGCGAAATCTTGCTTGCCCTCTAGTCTTGAGCTTTCATCTTGTCCACCTGAGCTCTTTTGCCCCCGTGCAGGGTTATAGTGTTGGAACCGGGGCAAGAGCTCTCCCATGCTACAACTTGACTCGCCATGTACATTTTTACTTCTTTCTATTCCACTGCTTATATTGTATTTCCTTCAAGGGAGATTGTTTGATCCTCCCACATGCACACAATATCATTGTAACCGCCAGTCTTGTTGACCTACTTTGTGGTCATTAATGGACATTAATAAAATTATCTTATACTATCTTATCTTATCTAGCTCCTCCAAAAGCCATTGGTGTAAGACTGTGGCATAAAGCTTGGGGAAGTATGGCCCACCATGAGAGTCCTATAGCTGTTTGGATCAAAACTACTCCTTGATTTGTGGAATGGATGAATGATGTGTCTTGCCCAAGCAGGAGGGAAGCTGAAACATATGGCATGGTTAAAGAGATCAGTAATATGGGGTTGAAGAGGTTAGATATCATGCTTCAAGAATTCGGTCTGAAAGCCTTCTTCGTCACCTGTTCTGTTGTTACTCATAGTTTTGGTTGCTTTCCTGATATCTTGCTTAGAGAAAAGGCGACATGAGGAAGGAGGAGAGGGGATGCATATTAGGGGTTGTCTGGGAATGTCATAAAGGGAGGTGGGATGGGAAAATAGGGTCTAAGAGTCAATATCAAATGGGATAACATGGCGTATAGGAAAAAGGGCACGCCATAATGCTTTTGGGGGGTGGTGGAGGGATGCACAAAGTTCATGTCTTCTATGGGAAAGAAAAATTCGGTTTTTTACGGTGAAGGAGTTTATGATAGGCTGTGTTGAGGTGAAGGGAGGATGGGGGGTCATGTATGCGAGTGAAGCGAAGCTGTTTGTGAAGGAATTTGCATTCATCATCGAACCAAAGATTCATGGGGTAGGAGCCAGGGGTGGGTTTATGGGTGTGTTGACGAGTAGAGTGGTAATAAGAATCAAGTGCAACTTCTTCAAGGATTGTGGAGACTATCTCATATTTGGTTGTGGTTGTGCCATTAATCTGAAGAGGGATATGGGGGGGAGCAACTCTTTAAGGCGTGTGGTGTAGGAGACAACATNAATAAGGTGGTGTGGGGGGATGGAGGAGGGGGAATAGGCTGGGAGGTGGAGGGGGGGATGTAGAGAGGAAGAAAGTGAGGAGGGTGTGGTCTGCTAAAGGAAGGTGAGATACAGAGAAATTTTGGATGTGTGGGAGGAGATCCTGGTTGGCCAGAACATAATCCGCAACACTGCCCCCCCCCACTGTGAGGGAAACAAGTGAAGTCTCCTAAGCTTGGGAAGCAAGGGTGCTCATTCAGAATCATTAAGCTATGAGATTCCCCTAGCTGCAAAAGGTGTCTGCCATAACTTTTAAAGGGCCCATTCCTATCATGTGAACATCTATGGAGGCCCACAGACTCCAGCTCTAACTCCTGAAGGCAAAGCGCATCCTCAACTCTATCATCAAGTGATATATGTAGGCTTCTGGTATGAGCATTGAAGTCGCCCAAAAGAATGATCTCTCCAAGACTAAAATAGTGTGAAATGCCTGCATAAAGATCAAGGGCTCACCCTCTGACTTATTGTGAAGTGAAAAGTGAGACGAAGATTGGGGGAAGTAACACATTGCAATGTAGCTATCACGAAATAGGGTATCGTTCTGATGGATCTGGACCCACAAATATCTAGTGTGCTCATCTGATGACAATATAGTAACGCGACTGTCAAATTTCTGATGATTAGAAATAATCATAAGAAATTTGACAATGCGATTATCATCTTAACTCAACCTAGCTGTCTATTTACATATATGTACATGTGATCATAGAATGGAGGTAAGAACAGATGACATGATAATGCCACCAACTGTGATAACAATTTAAAAGAGACGGCCATCTTACACACATTGAAGTAGTACATTTGTGACAGTTGGAAGACAACTATTCACTCAAATATTTAGTGCTTCTTGATAGAGACTAGTGACGGTGACTACATAATTATGACCCTTTTATGAAACTGTAAATGGATAACTAACACGATAATTTTGTCAACGATGTTTATGACTCACTACAAGGCAAAGCAGATTACATGACAAAATGCAACTTAGTGACAAAACTGGGTTTAACAGTCACCAAGGGAATAATGGTGCTTTTGGTAAATATCTACGAATGGAATGCATAAACGCCTTTTTAGGACTGCTTGAATTTTTGGTGATGGCCATGGTATGTTGGTATTGATGTGCAATAATTGCTCAGAAAATAGTCGTTATTCTCACTTTCATTTATAGTTAAAGTCAAAGCATATATGATATAAATTATGGATATTTTGGGGATTGCTAAAGAAGCACATTGTACAATCCTATAAACCCCTTGAATCTATCATGTATCAACTTCCCTGTAGTGTTTTAGAGATGATTGTTTTGTTTTTTATATTTTGTACTTCTTCATACATTTATGTCATTCAAGAACCTAATATGTGGGTATCATTTGCAGGATGTTACATGTGACAATGAGTTTGAGAAAATACTAATATCTGAAGTTATTCCACCCGATGAACTAGGAGTTACTTTTGATTGTATTGGAGCCCTCGACAACGTTAAAGAAGCACTTAGGGAGCTAGTTATGTTGCCATTGCAGCGACCAGAACTCTTTGCAAAGGGACAATTACGAAAGGTTTTTACTCTCAGAGATTCCTTACATCAGAATAATATGAAAATTCGTACATTATATGTTTTCATTTTCAACATAAATGATCTGAGAAAATGTTTTGTAAATGAATATACCAAATTCAATGAAGTCGTATGCACCTCTCTTGTAGTTAGTCACATCATTTGAAAGAGGCACCAAAAATCAGCATTACGAAACTTGTTGCACTTGCAATGAACAGTTTGTGTAGAATTGGTTCACTGTGTTTCTAGAAATGGTAGCAATTGAAAAATTGTTCAGAGTTCTGTTTTGTTGACCCTAGAATGTTGACAGTGATAATGAAATGCCTTGTAAACTGTTTGAAACAACTCTTCCAAATCTAGGAGGTTTAACTGTAAGTGACTGATCAATTATACCCATAACATGCATAATAAGTATGTAGAGCAAAGAATTTACTTTGATAGTGATTCATTACATATGAGATAAGATAAGATAATTTTATTATTGTCCGACAAATGAGAGATAATATGCAAGTTAGAGAACTTCTTAATGTAACTGTTGAAGTAACCTGTGACTAATTGACATTAATTCAATTTATTGACATATATAGCGTTATATAACATTAAATGATGAAGTATCCCACTTAAAGTACTTCATCATTATTAAACTCTAATACCCTCCCTTAATGATCAAACTGGAAATGATCCCAACCTCATGTCCAAATTTTATGAACTTATTTGGACCTAAGAAAGGATGTTGGTAGTGGGGAGTGGGAGTGGGAATGGGAAGCACAATTTTCAAAAGCTTCCCGGAGCAGAGCATTTTGGGTTCTAATACATAACTTCAATCTATCTTAATGCATATATTTTAAAAATAAACATGCATAATGCCAATTTAGCTATAGAAAGCATGAAAACATAGATCTAACAATTTAGTTCACATATAACATCAATCATCTAGTAGCTATAACTAATAATATTGTCATCAAATGATCAATCATCAACCAAATCAACCTTCAAGTTTCAAAATATAACATTTGCCATCAACAAACCCTAATAGATAACATCAATCAGAAAATGAAACAGAGCATCATATTCATCAACAAAGAATTATTAGATGCAATCAAAAATTTAAATTTCAAAGGTAGATTCAAAGTTCAAAGTTCAAAGTTAAAACTTAAACTATCATATAATGTTTACAATATAGGCCATAAATATTAAAGACAAATTGCTATCTACCAAGTTTTCCTCTTTCCACAAGAAACTTTCGTTTTCTTTTCTCGTGGTCTAGGAACAAGAGTGGGACCAATTGGAAGTGTTCATGGAACAGAAGCAGTAGTTGCATGGCCCCCACACAATGTTGGATGTTGTGAAGCTAAAGGCAAAGCTCCTACATCTAGAAGTTGTTGCGTGTTGGTGTTTGGGGGTGGCATCTCTGTTGTATGAATTTGATCACCATCATGATCACTAAGAGTTCAACCTCCAAGTGCTCTAAAGCTATGGCTCTATCCTCCAAATTAGCCTTCTTGGCCGCGTCACAATAATGGGACAACCTCAATTTGTAGTCCACGCAAACCAAACTTTATGCTTGATCTACATTTAAGTTGTTTCTCTTTGCGTTGTGGATGAAGTAGTAGGTGCTCCAACACCTCTTTGTCGAACAAGTGTTAACAATTTGTGAAAGTACCCTCACTGCCAATTTATGCAGATAAGTGGTAGAGCAGCCATACATGTTCCACATTCAATATGACTCAACCTATGTTGCAGGGGTACTCGTCCCCAAGGGTTGGGTTCGCGTCCCCGTCCCCAAGTCTCGAAAACCAGGTCGAGTACTTCATAGATGTCCCCTCAAGTCCCCGCCGAAGTCCTCAAGTTTTAGGTACCTTTGTCCCAAAAACAGGGAACTTTGCTCATTTCGAGGACTTCGGGGAAACTCCAGTATGTGAAAATTAAAAAAAATATATATATATATATATATATATTTTATAAAAAAAATTACCTATATGAAGAGGGACAGGGTAGGCGTGGGTCCCCCTACTTTCTTAAGACCCCGTGGGCCTGTCCACTTGTCCAAATGCAAAGTCGAGTCTTGACTTTTGTTGGAGGCCGCGAGAGGAGAGCTTGTTGTGCAAAGGAGAGGATACATGCAGAGGAGAGGCAAGACAAGCTTAGGTTGTCTTAGACTTACAAGGTTTGTGCTTTTAAGTTAATGGCATGGCACTATCTAGCTTGGAGGGGCTGGTATCTATTCTTAGATTGTTTCTTCTAGAATATTAGCTTAATCTTGTATGACTCTGGATCTTTTCATTTGATTTTTCTTGGCATAGTTTGTGTTTGTTGTTGATCCTTTGTGCAAGTTGTTCCAATGTTGTTACACATACTGTATTCTTTCTCCTTCATGAATGATAGAAAACCTACTTTGTTATGTTTGTGAAAACGTTTCTATGCATGTGCATATTTCTAATTTTGAAAACTAAAAGCTCCATCAACTATTGTCAAGTTTGTACTTAAGGTTCACATGTAGTTCCCACTTTATATCAATGATTTATGAATTTTGAAGCAATGTGCATGTTAATTGTGCTTGTTACTTATTGAAATTGAATACTAGTAAAAAAAAATTGATTTAATTTTTTATTATATATATATATATATATATATATATATATTCAGTACCCCTGACGTACCCAAGTCCCCTGACGTACTCAGCCTATCTCGATCTTTGGTTGCATGCAGGTTACCAATGTAGCCATGTTCATTGATGTATTTGCTCAATTTGTTTTGTACTTGAGCACACTCCTCTTTATCAAGGACCAAATTGTCTAATGCAAGCATATGCCCATTTTGCACCTTTGGATTTGTATGTGGTTTTCTCCTAACTCCATCCCTAATTGTTGGTTGGGCCAACCGAGATAGAGAATAATGTTTTGGTGTAAGGACAAATGCTAGGGCATGGAGTTGAACATTCAAATTGTCCCACCTTTTGACCACATGTTTATGAATATGATCATACAAGATTGCATCACTCTGCTCAGCAATGACTTTGATTTGTCCTAGCATGTTATCTATTTGCTCATACACCTCTCCAATCACTGGCTGATATGTATTTGAAAACCGAATCATACTATAAATGTTGTTGTAAATGTAACTTCAGAAGATTTGTCCGTTTTCTCCCGATATTTCTGATTTCACGCGAGTTTTTTGTGTTGCCGATTTGTCCAATATTTTCCCCAATGTTTCCGATAAATTTATTTCCAGACCCTTGACGATATATTCCTTGACACGATGTTTTCAACATTGCTTTGTATTATTATTATTATTATTATTATTATGTACTTTTGTTATTCCTCCTTTACGGGATGTTTTCCCTCCAATCAAAGAAGTCATTGATGTAATTGGTTATGTGAGAGTCGAGGTAAAACCTTTGTTGTAAGTCGAGGCAATTGTCCCCAAAAGAACAAGTGTAAAATGTATTTTTGAGTCTCCCTAGGAGAAGTCAGCCTAGTCAAGTAGAGAAGTCGGCCTTGTTGGGGTCCTAGGTCACAGAATTGAAGAATATAAATAGGGAGGTGCTCTCCCGCATTTGGACACACAGAAAACACAAGCAAGTTTGCTCAAATGGAGAGAAAGACAAGTTCGTTGGGGAAGAAGAAGCTGCCGAAGACATCTTATCTTTGGGTTTTCTATCTTTGTCTGACATTGTACTAAGTGACGAATCTATACAAAAGAAGTTGTTGGGTTTTGTCCCTTATGGTTTCCCAGGATAAAATTCTTTGTCATTCTTTTGTGTTGTGCTTGTCTATCTTTCAGTGATCCTAGTGCATTAGATTAAAGATCTAATATATTTGAATTAAAGTACAAACTCTAACATGGTATCAAAGCGGCCCTGAAAGAAGGCACTATGTAGTTGCGGAAACTAGGGCTTCCAAGATTTGACACTTTTCTCCACAAAATTTCCATAAAAGAAGGCTAGGCTAACCTGCCTCAAGGAGGCCCATCTTTTGGTGGAAAAAATTCTAGTTTGAGGAAGTTTCACTTTTTACCTCATCACTACTACTAGGAGAAACTAGGGCATCAAGTTTTTGGAGCTTCTCTCCACATAATTTGGAAAAGGACCTCACTAGGCAACTTAACTGAAGGAGGCGCATCTGTCTATCCAGACATAATTTTTCAAATTCCAAGTTTGAAAAATTAGGGTTTCGCTAGTGAACCCTAGGTTAGCTAGATCAAGGAGCAGTTTGGGCATCTCAAATTCGTAAGTTCTATTTCTTTACTATTTCCATTTGAGGTTCTCATATCAAGATGTTGAATCATACCAAGCTTGAAGGAGCTGACAACATCCGAGCATGGAAGTACAGAATCTCTTTGATTCTAGAAGAAAATGACTTGGGCAAGTTGTTGAAAAATTAACTCTGAATGTCCTCCCATGTTTTTGGTGTGAGTGTGATGAGAGGACCAGAATCTTTTGTCCTTGTGTATTTATGTAAATAAAGTGAATGTGCTTTTATACTTTAGAAAAGTGGGTCACATTTGAATGTATTTAATTATTAAAATGTGAGTAATGATGTAGACCCTTGATTTTGTAATTTAATATCAACCCTAGATTAGGTAGTTGATAAAGGTAGTTACAAAGGTTAAGTATAAAACAAAGAGAGATAACAAATGAAGATAACTCACCATTAATGAGGAGACATAGAGATTGAAGACCAAAGGAGAGCAAGAAAACCCTTGGCACAGTTTCCAATGCAAGTGGGGTAACATTTAATGCAGAAAGTACAACAACATTAATTACAGTCTGAAGCAGTACGTACATCCACTTGTGGGCACATTTTCGGAGGCAGAAAGTATAGAAAAAAACTGATAGGCCATACATAATTTATTGTTGGCTATGGCATGAATTTCGAGGCAGCAGAAAGTACAGAAAGGGCGGATTCGTACAGCCACGCGTGTGACAGATCCGTACAGTATGTACTTGTATGTGTGAAGGTACAACATGTCGTACTGTTTTTCTGGCACGTTTTTCAAGGGAATTTGTTGTTAATGTGGTTTTGGAAATTTTCCCTGTAAGGGTCAGAAGAACAATTTTTCTGAGTTGTTGGAAAAATTTTGAGATTTTCTCCTTTAAAGAAAAAAAAAATTCTAGGGTTTTCCCCAAGCAGTGGGGTTTTGCCCGATCATTAGACCAAAATTATTATGTTCATATGCTTAAAGAATGTTTCAGTATTTGACAGAATTTTGAAGCACATTTCAGCAGTGTGGTTTTACTTTCAAAATTTTAAGTTAAAATCCTAGGTTTTGAAAATGTTTGACAGAATGTGTAAATGAATAATGTCATTTATTAAGTCATATTTTCTTCACAAGTATGTCACTAAGGAGGTTCCAGAACCAGAGGGAGATAATTCAAAGGCTACTCACAAGAGGAACATGATAAGAGCCAAGAGGATCATTGCAGACTCAATCAAAGATCATCTTGTCCCTCATGTCTCATCATTGAAGACTCCTAAGAAGATGTTCAATGCGTTGATCAAACTATTCGAAGGGAAGAACATCAACCAGAAAATGACCTTGAGAAATCAACTCAAGAATGTGAAGATTTAACTCCCAGAAACCATCCAGTCTTACTTCACAAGGGTTTCTCAAATCAAGGAGCAACTAGAGACCATTTAAGAAAATGTTGGAGGAGAGATCGTGATGAATACCTTGAATGGTCTCCCAAGATCATGGGACTCGTTCATTCAAGAGATATGCGTAAGGAAGAAGCTAATCAAGTTCAACAGATTATGGGAGGAATGCACCCAAGAAGAAGCTCGATTAGTGTTAAGAGAAGAGAAGATGGGAGTTGATGATGATCAAGCCCTAACAACTCATGCAAAGAAGAATAGAAGCAAGAGGGATGATCACCCTCACAGAAGGCCCAAAGATTCTAAAAGAATCATAAACCACAAAGGGACTACTCTAATCTCAAATGTTTCACATGTGATGAGAAAGGCCACTTTGCAAAAGATTGTCCCAGAAACAAAGGATCCACTATGGCCAACAAGAAGAAGAGGCATCATCCACATACTGCTGAAGATGATGAACGAACAAACAAAAGAGCAAAAGAAGATTCTTCAAGTGATGAAGAATATGTTTTGATCGCAGCTCTTACAGGTATCGTCACCCATGGAAGCAATGATTAGCTTGTAGATAATGGAGCTTCCAAGCACATGACAGGGTACAAAGAATCTTTTATCATCGTATCAAAACATGAGGCACCTCACAAGGTGAAACTTGGAGATTGTTGCCGCCTAATTCACACTTTAAGGTGCAGGAAAGTCACAACCTGCTATGTGTGTCCTTGGGGGCAAGTGAGAGCTGGGGACCACTGTCACCTCAGTCCGCAACTTCTCCGTTTAGGCAAGATCCCAACAGAGGCAAGGGGGGTTGTCCCTATGGAAAGACTATGTTCCAGGTTTATTAATTAATTAAGGATTAATTAAAAGGATCGTTTACAGAATGAGGCTAAGACCTTATATAAAACAAGACCACTGCCTAGATAATGGAGTCAAAATAAGTTACCACTTTACAAGATTACAAAAAAAACAATTTAGAGAATCAAGCTATGATTGAACTTATGGCTTAAGTGTTTAACAATGAAATATATGAATAAACCAAATGTTTATAGACAATAATGAAATAAAATAAATGTATGGGAAAATGAAACAAACTTGCGAAATAGCAAAAAATCGTTATGAATACAGATTACTAAACCAGCAGTAAATTTAAAGTATGAAAAAGATTTAAGCAATTAATATCCACCACATGCTCATTTACAGAATCAAAAGTAAATAAATGTGCTGAGAAATAAAGTGCTGGAAGTAAAAATTGTAGTATTGTATTGTAGTACAAGAGTGCTTGAAATAAATGTGTTGTAGAACCGATTTTGAAATGCTTCTTGGTTTATTTTAGTTAATTTTATTAATGTTGTTCTTCTTGGATTAAGTTGTAGATCCGGTGGTGTGACTACCCCGATCTAGTTCTTCTCAAACCGAAGAAGGATTGCTGTTGCGCTCAACAGGTGGGAGCAAAGCCGACCCCTAGCTCACAGGTCAAACCCCAATGGCTCGGTGCTCACAAGGAGGATGACGAAGCGCCTAGAGACCCCCTCGGTCTACTACCTCTTGCAGCTTCCGAGTCATTGTTTTTAATCAACTTGAAAATCTCTAGATGGATGCCTATTAAACTAGGACTTCCCTTTCCCCTGGTCGTATCTCGGAGTACCCCGGAGGGTGATAACCGAGTAGAGGAGCAGGAAATAGAGAAGCTTTGTTTGTTAATTTTATGGGTTAATTTTAAGTCTTGGGTGATTAAGATGCAATGTAGATTTTAAAGTGATCACCAAGATGACTTGGGAAATACAGTGTTTGATTGTAGATTGTAGTACAAGAAAAATCAGTCTAATTACCTAAGCCCCCACTTCCACCGCTTTTCATATCCAGCTTGAATTCCCTAAAGGGAGATGACAAGTGGATAGAGGATACACAGGTTTTAATGGGTTGTACGATTACTTTAGCAGAAAATTAAAACTTGCATAAACAGAAAAAAACTTAAGCAAATATTAGCCTACTTCCTACTCTACTTCCTACTCTATTTATTATAGATTACAAAAGCTTCTAAGCTTTGAAGAATACCCCAAGAGACTCTCTTTGGGGTTTACAAAATCAGAAAAATATGGAAGAGAGGTGAGGATTGGAACCCCTTTTGTGTCGGTTGAAGT
>LPNX011059091.1:45760-60714 GCA_001517045.1 Pseudotsuga menziesii | reverse complement strand
AGATCTAGATCTAGGGTTTAATCTCACCCACTAGATCTAGGTATTTGATTTTTTATTTTTCTCAATTAATCCACACCCTTGGATTAATTTTTAATCAAAGTCCATAATGTTTAATCCATGTTCAAGTATTCTCCATCTTTAGATCTAGGTTTCTGATTTAAAACTCACCCTTAGATGAGCTTTTAGGTAAATGGAAAAATCAAAATAGAGTGGGCCCTCTCCATTGACTCAATTTTTAATTTTATCTTTAAATTTTTTTATTTTTTTACATTTTATTTTTATCTTTTTACTTTTAAATCTTTTAATCTTTTACTTTTTATTTTTATCTTTTTACTTTTAAATCTTTTAACCTTTTAAATCTTTTATTTTCAAGTTTTAATCTTATATATTTTTTATTTTTTAATCTTTTATTTTCTATTTTCTATTTTTTATTTAATTTTTAATTTTTGATTTTTAATTTTTTAATTTTTAATTTTTAATTTTTTAATTTTTTTATTTTATCTTTTACTTTTTATAATTTCTATCTTTTTATTCTTTCATTTATTTTAAATCTTTTTTAAATTTTTATCTTTTTTATTTTATATTTTTATTCTTTTATTTTTATCTTTTATTTTTAAAATTTCTATCTTTTTATTCTTTTATTTATTTTAAATCTTTTTTAAATTTTATCTTTTTTATCTTTATTTATTTATTTATTTATTTTATATATTTAATCTTTTACTTTAATTTTAATTTTTAATCTAATGTTTAATTTTTTTTTAATTTTTTAATTCTTGATCTTTAATTTTTTAATCTTTTTATTTTTTATGTTTTATTAAGACAAGAGGGAGGCCCCACTTAGGAGATCTTCAGACATATTTTGACCATGGGGGGCGGAAAAATTTGAAATAAATTTTCTTAGGCTTGGCAACCCCTAAACAAAATTACCATGGCATTATTTGATTTTTTCCTTCAAAATCAAATAATATGAATTTTTGACTTAGGGAAATTAATTAATTCCCTAGGAAAAATAGACCTTGCTTAGACAAAAATGGTCTATCTCCTCAACCACTCATCAGAATGACATGGGACTCGAAGCAGTGGCTTAGGGGGTTTCATAGCAATTAACTTTGCATTCATAGCCCCTATTACAAAATGCCATGCTTGAGCAATTATATTATTACATCAAAAACTGAGTTAATTAATCACCAAGGGGTGAAATTAATTAACCAGACAATAAATAAAATAAAATACAACAATACAACGAAACTCCACAAGACTCTATACAAGTGTCTAGCATGGTCACGAATAACATTTTGAACCCTTAGCCACCCCATGGACTTGACTGTTAGAACGCCCGTCACCACTTTGGAGGATTTTGAGTGAAAACCAAACCGATTAAACTCGTTTATGCAACAAGATCAATTGGAAAGGGAAAAACACTCGATGAGGGGACTTCCCTAACAACCAGTTCCATGGTGTGGCATCCGTACCATATGACCCACACTAGCATACAAAATTACATTAATTTTCCCACGCAGGGGAGCGGACATTTCGTTTTACAAAGGGGCAATAGCCCTGCAGGAGTGAAAAATCCTCAGATTTTCCAAGGTACAACTTGTACAATTATGTACATCTTCCTGTACATGGAGTTGCCACCTAGTCGAAATAGGTGGGCAACAGAGATGACTGTCAATGTCCCATAAAAGGGAGTGGAGGAAGCCTCTTACAAGTTGGATTCAAACAAATCAATGAAGATAAAGGATGTCCTCTACATACCAAGTTTGAAGAAAAATCTCCTCTCCATTTCAGGTTTATATGCTAAAGGATTCTGTGTTGCATTTATTGATGGCCAAGTACTCATGTGGCCAAAAGGAAAGGCAATAGATGATGCAACAATAATTGGGGAACAAGAGGGAGGCATGTGCAAGTTGAAGGGACAACCAGGATAAGCCTTGGTTCATGAATATATGGAACCAAGCGAACTATGGCATCGAAGGCTTGCAGATGTACACTATAGAGCACTACCAAGTGCAACCAAAACATGAAGGCATTTGCAAAGGATGTGTGTAGGGGAAGAATGTAAAGAAACCATTTCTTAGCAGTGAAAGCAAGGAAAAAGAAATTTTGGAGATAATCCACTCAGACATATGCAGCCCCATGTCGTCCAACTTCTTAAGCAAGTATACATACTATGTTTCTTTTATAGATGATTATTCTCGTAATACCTGGATTTATTTCTTGAAAATCAAAGATGAAGTTTTCAATAAGTTCAAGGAATTCAAAGCATTGGTAGAGAATCATACCAAAAGAAAGATTAAGACCTTACGATCAGACAATGGCAGTGAGTTCACTTTAGAAGAGTTCAAAGATTTATGTAAAGAATCTGGGCTTAAGAGGGAGTTGAGTACTGCCTACAATCCTCAACAAAATGGCATTGCAAAAGGGAAGAACAAAACGTTAATGGAAGCAGCAAAGGCGATGCTTCATGACCAAGACCTTCCCATGCACTTATGGGTAGAAGCAACAAGAACAGTCGTATATGTACAAAACAGAACACCTCGTCGTATCTTGGATAACAAGACTCCAGAAGAAGATTTCTCATAAGAGAAATCAGAAGTCAACCATCTCAAGATATTTGGTTGTCCTGTGTAGATTCACATTCCAAAAGAAAAGAGAAGGAAACTAGATCCTTCAAGAAACAAGGGCGTATTTGTTGGGTACAATGACACATCAAAAGCTTACAGAATATGCTTCCCAGGCTTCAAGAAGATTGAGACCTGTCGAAATGTCACTTTTGATGAAGACTCAACTTACAACAAGTCAAGAAAATTCCACATCGAAGAAACTGGAGAACCTGAAGTTTCCAGAACCAAAGATACAGTTATGGAAGAGATAATCCAAGAAGACCATGACATGACAGAACCACAGAGACCTATAGATCCACCTCATGAGAAGAACTCCTACAAGAGAAGACCAGCATGGGCACGGGAAGCTATGCAAGATGCAGAGAGATATGGTGCTCCCGATGGGACTTCCAAAGAAAGCAAGAGACCAAGACCATACTCGAACCATGTGGCACTACTTTGTGACATGATTGATGAAAAACCTTTCAACTATGAGGAAGTTGCAGAAAAGAAAGCATGGAAGGATGCCATGATTGAAGCGTATCAATCAATCATGAAGAATGATGTTTGGGAGGTGGTCCCGAGACCAGAAGGGAAGTTCGTAGTGTCTTCCAAATGGATCTATAAGATAAAGCATGCAACAGATAGAAGCATCGAGAAATACAAGGCAAGATTCATACCACGTGGCTTCTCCCGAAAAGAAGGCATCGATTATGAGGAGACATTTGCACCTGTAGCAAGCTACACTTCCATCAAATGTGTACCTTCCTTAGCCGCAATAATGAAATGGAAGATACACCAGATGGACGTCAAGACAACTTTCTTGAATGGTGTAGTTGAAGAGGAAGTGTACTTGGAGCAGCCACTGGGATTTGAGACACATGACATATAGACTCATGTGTGCGAATTAAACAAGGCCTTTGAAGCAGGAACCTAGGACGTGGTATGGCATGATGGATAGTTTTATGATGAGCTTAGGCTTTACCAAGAGTAAAGAAGATTCCAACCTCTACTTCAAGGTTGAGGGAGGAAGACCAGTGATGCTCCTACTATATGTATTTGACTTGTTTCTAGCAGATGAGGACGAGCTCATTGCAAATACAAAGAGGAGGCTTGCCAGTGAGTTTGAGATGAAGGAGTTGGGGATGATGCACTACTTCTTAGGTCTAGAGGTGTGGCAGAGATCAGATGGGATATTCCTTGGTCAAGGAAGGTATGCAGTACAGATTCTGAAGAGGTTCAGAATGATGGATTGCAAGGTTATTGCCACACCCATGACATCAAATTTGAAGCTACTATGTGATGCTTCTTCAGAGACAGTTGATGCCACAATGTATAGACTGATGATTGGTTCGTTGATGTACTTGACGAACACAAGGCTAGACATATGCTTTGTTGTGAACACATTGAGCCAGTTTTCGACAGATCTGAGACGTGTTCACTTGATTGCTGCAAAGCACGTATTGAGGTACCTAAAGGGTACAATTGAGTATGGGGTCAAGTATGTGATGGATCAGAAGATTTGTTGATGAAATTGTCATTGATGCCAACATGGACTTGCAGTGGCCCCACAGGATGTCATTGATGCCACCAAGTCCCACCTGCAGTGCCTTGAAGCACCTTGTACCTAGTTGACAAGTTCCTTGTACCCACAAGGATGAATCTTGAAGCCGCCACCTCGCTGAAGACATTGAAGACCCTGGAGATGGTCCTGAAGCCTTGGTAGATGATGGAGAAGCCCTAGATGGGTTGGAGAAGCATTGATGACCCATTATGTGGTCAGTCATGCTATGATGAGGTCATGGTACCCCAGAAGAAGACCTAGCATCCCCACAGAAGATAGCTTGACCCTTGGAGGTCCTCTTGTGAGGTTCAGGTGGTTGAAGAAGCCCATGAAGCTTCTTACTTGATGAAGAAACCTTGAAGAGGTCCTTAGACCCACAATTGATGGTTTAAAGGTCCTTGTACTCTTGATGAAAATGAAGTGGTCATATGAAGTCTTGGAACTTTTTGAGATGGCCCTAGGGGATGAGAAAGCCTTTGGACCCACACACTTAGTGGTTAAATGGCTCTTGTACCCTTGTAGTAGTGGTGAAAATGATGTGGTTAGATGGCATGATGAAACACACCCTAGCATGTGATGGCTTGGGTCTTGAACTCACACATATGGACCTTAAAGATGATGACAACCTTGTTGAAGAAGCCCTCTTGTACTTGTTGACTAACGTGGATATTGAAGGAACCCATGATGGTAGTGGTCATTTGTTTAAACATTTTCATATAAACCGTGGTCATAATGTGTTGAAGACCACAAACTTTGGAGGAACCATTCTCTTGCACATGGCATATCCTTGGAAGCCCTAGTGGCTTAATGGACACCCTTACTTATGATTATGGAGGACACCTTCACCCTTGATGACTTGTGGACACATCCCTAATGATGTGGCAAAGGAGTGATCGTGTGACAAAACAAAATAATGAAAATAAAAATAAAATAATACAACTCACCTTGAAGTCAGCTCCATAAAGACCTTTAAGTATTAAAATTAAAAATACATTTTTAACAGGTCGGCCTCATAAAAATTGGGGTTTAAAATCAATATAAATACCCATCACATGTTCTATTTTTTTGGTGAAGAAATTTGGGAGTTGAAGGAGATCTCTGAGGAAATTCGTGGAAGAACTTACCTCTGATTTTCGGGTCAATTTACTGTGGCAGCCGCAGTCAGATTTTAGGGTGGAGACAGAACCGCAATCAAGAAAGTTGAAGTCTGATTTTTAGCAGCAGTTAAAGTTTAAAGCTTATCTTCTCTGATTTTGGGTGTGAGGAGAAGTGACACATGAGCAGATATGTTTTTGAAGTCTGAAAGTTTTTTAAAGTCCTTTCTTATTATGAAATTCGGGTATACTGTTTACAGGAGAAACAACTAGCCTTGCAAATTTCGGACTGTCAAAACCTCTGCTAATTTTCGGACTGTCAAAGCCTCTGTAAATTTTGGGCTGTTTAATTTTCAGGTTGAAAATAAGGATTGAAATTTCAGACTCCTTTCTCTGATTTTACAATACACAATGATCAATCTTTGATGACTTAAACATAGAAGATTTGGGACATAATACTAACAGACACTGACAAAAGTGGACAAGTGCTTGACTGAGGTTGAATGCGCTAGTAGCTGAGGACTCTTGCTGACTATGGGAAACAACAAAATTGCAGACCCAAACTTTTATTCCTTGTGATGACTGAGGTGACACAGTACAAGTTAATGCACAGTAGGAGTTAGTGACCTTCCTTCTTAGCAAGGTCTGATATCTTTTGGTTTTATCAGCATATACACAGTCCATATATGGTGATGACAGCCTAATTGGTGAATTTTGAACAGCCCTAGTCCTGAATGGTGGAGATGACTGCCCTAAGCCTGAGTGATGATGATATGTGAAAATTCGGGTGATTAGCTCACTGAGGTAGCCGCAGGAGACTGATTTGGGTTTTATATTGGTTATATATATCTCTCTCTCTACAGTAAGTGCTGTAAGTTGATGAATGAAATTCGATGAAGGTCATATCTTTATCATTTAAGCAGGCTGCAGCCCTACAGTATCCTTTCTCAGCAGATTGCAGCCCTTTAGGACCTGTTTCAGTCTCTCCAAGCAGGCCGCTGCCTCATTGGGTTGTCTCTCAGCAAGCAACAATCATCTGAGGGCCCCTATCAGCCACTACAGCAATGATAAGTCAGACAGCAGTAAAGAAACTTTGGGTTGAATGAAGGTCTGATTTTTCAGGATGAGCACAGGAGTTGATATTTATCCGAGCTAGTTACTTGCTCAGTCAGTGAAGCAGTGAAGTTGAATAGACACAAACTTGAACAGCCATGTGATCAGCTTAAGAGTAAGTGCATACTTCAAAAGGCTAGTACCTATTTAAGTTATTTTGGCTCTTCTTATAACTTTGTTAGTAGAGAATAGATTTGCATAACTCATATTGGATATTAGTCTATCCTCGGGGATAAAATTGAAGCATGAAGTGATCAAATAGTGCAGACCTAATCTAATAGCAGACACAACAGGAATATTGATGACAACTTTGTGAGTACACAGTTACAGAACTTGTGAGGCATGTGTGAAGCCATCAGTGCAGATCTTGAGAAGTCTTGAGAAGACCTGGACCAGTCTTGTAAAGAATTATGTGCATTGGTTGATAACAATAGCTTGACTTGACAGTAAGGACAGGATGTTGTGACAATTGATATGACATGACAGTGATAAGGTCAGACTTCCTCAAGGCATATGAAAGTAGCTGTGTGTGAACAGATCTCAGACTACTTGTTATCTTGGACAAGGAGTGCATGTGACAAATATCTATGGTCAAGCAAAAACTTGTATATGAATGAGCCAGCCTTGAAGACCTATTAAAGATTGATATGATGACAAGTACAGCAGAGGTTTGAAGCAGAGATTCAACAAAGAACTGTTGAAGAGCAGTGTGAAAGAAGATGATATGTTGAAGATGATGCATCCTATCAGAGCTGTATGATGACTTGACAGAGAACAGCAAAGATGTGCAGACCTTGGTGATTGATGACTAGATGAGCAATGTTGATGACAGTAGCTGCCCATGTTTACACAGTGAATGCTTGACTGTGTTACCTTGATAGTGGTAGACTTGACAAGTATTACATGCTTACCTTGACAATGATATGCTTGATGTGTATGTACAGCAGTGAGTAAGGATGATTGTATGATGCTAGCAGCAATTTGATGGACAGAATGATGTATTCATGGTTATGGTCAGAATGATGTGCCTAACAGAATGATGATGAACAACTGATGAGACAGTATGTTAATGCTGATTGAAGAGGTGCTAGAGATAAGTGCTGGTGTGATGTGACAGTATGCTTTAACTGTAAATGCAAGCTTGTCTTGCTTTTGAGGTTATGATACCTCAAACCCTTCTTAGCAGGGTCTAAGAAAACCAAGCAGGGTCCTGGATGAAGAGTAGGTGCTCTTTGTATCAGTAGGTGCTGATTTTATCTAACGGTTGTAGCCGGACCAAAACTAATACAAAAAGATTACAAAATTATATGGTGTTGTGTTTTTTTGTGTTATGGTTCTTGATGATTCAAATGCTTATGATATGTGAATGATGAAGTGAAAGATGTTTATGAAATGATTATGAGATTGGTAGAATAATGGAATGATGAATTGGTAGTTAATTGTGACAAGTTAAGAAAAGTTGTAAAATTGGCTTTACACTGATTCACCCCCCCTCTCAGTGTCTATCAAGATTAACCTACATGGTTATGTGGATTCAGATTGGGTAGACAGTACCATAGATAGGAAGAGCACTTCAAAATGTTGCTTCAATTTGGGATCCGGTATGATCTCCTGGTTTAGCAGGAAGCAATTGAGTGTGGCACCGAGTACAACCGAGGCAGTATACATTGCAACCTGTTTGGCCAATTGCGAGGAAATATGGCTGCAGAAGCTACTGTCAGATTTGTTTGATCTCAAGTTAGAGGTGACTTGTATCTTCTGTGAAAACTAGAGTTGTGTGAAGTCGTTTGAGAACCCGAGGTTCCATGACAAGTCAAAGCATATCGAGATCAAGTATCACTATATCTGGGATATGGTGCAGAGAGGAGCAGTGAAGCTCCAGTATATTGCGACGGACGAGCAGATAGTCAATGTTTTAACCAAGCTTCTAGCGAGAGTGAAGTTTGAGTACTTCATGGACAAGCTTGAGTTGTGCAGGTCGGTGTTCATTGCAAGAGGGAGTGATGAGTCCTAGTGGTTCCCTACATCCAATATGAAAAAGGACTGGCTCTGAAGAAGATGAAGTCCTAGATGGTTCTAGGCTTACATCTAATATGGAAAAGGACTGGCACTGTAGTTGATGAAGTCCTAGAAGGATCTATGCCTACATCCAGTATGAAAAGGGACTGGCATTGTAGTTGATGAAGTCTTAAAAGGATATAGGCCTACATCTAGTATGAAAAAGGATTGGCACTATAGTTGATGAAGTCCTAGAAGAATCTTGGCCTACATCCAGTATGAAAAAGGACTGGCACTACGAAGATAAGAATCTAGTTTGAAAAAGGACTGGCACTGCGGATATGTACATCTAGCATGAAAAAGGATTGGCACTATACAAGGTACATCCAACATGAAAAAGGGTTGGCACCATTAGAGGAAATTTGGGGTCTAAAATGGGCCTTATAAAAAACTGTGCCATGGATGAGCTGGATTGAGTTGAATTTTTAAACCAATAGAATTTCAATATCTTTGGTCAACCATTATGGTTGAGTTGGACACATAATGCTTATGTGTCATATTTTTATTTGACAATAGCTAACTCCATATCAACCTCACCTTGGTTAAGTTCTTGAAAAAATCACCTCGAAATAAGATAAATAAACTTGAACTAATAAATATAGAATATTTTATTTGATCACTACTTCCAACTCCTCTAAAACATAACCTTCGCATTAATTAAAATTGTAGTGGAAGCATTTTGAAATACTAAAAACATTTATTAATAAATTTTTTAAAAAGAAAACTAAATAATATTTAATTTTAAATAGACTGATCTTGAAATACTAAATAAAAGATATTTAGTATTTTTAATATTATTAAATAATATTTAAAAAATAAATATATTTAATTATTGCATCCAAAAATAAATAAAACATTTAAATACTAACAAAATAAAAAATAAAAACTATTTTTAATGTTACTAAAATTATAATAAAATTTGATTTTACTTTTTTTCTCTCTTACCTACAGGCTACCAACCCATTAAACCACAATTTTTTTGTATATTAATATAAAAAATAATATGAATATACATAGTTTATTGTTTTTTATTTTATGTGATGTAATATTTTTTATATGAATTAATATAAAATTATTTAAAAAAATAATAGTGATTTTTTTTATTTTTTTAATACTATTATAATTATATTTTTCATTATAAATGAATATATTTGAGTTTTACATTTATTAAATATATAAAAAGTAGTGCTCTATTCATTTAAAAAAATAATAATATAAAATTCAAAAGTTTCCTATCATTTATTATGTGTGCACAAGAATCTAAATATTTCATTAATATTTTTGACCAATATCTCTTAACTCTACATTAACTCAATATAGTTGTCAACTACCATTAATGAGACGATTTAGGTTGAATTTCATTAGATTTTCATTAGATTTAATCTGACATGGCATATTTGTATTATGATGTGGCTTTTTTATTATTTTCCTTAGGATGCCCATTTTAGACCCCAAATTTCCTCTAATGTGTACAGATAGGTTGACCAACATCCAGCATGAAAAAGGGTTGGCATTGTACAGATAGGTTGACCTACATCCAACATGAAAAAGGGCTAGCCTTGTAGTTGATGAAGCCCTAGATGGGATCTAGGCCTACATCCAGCATGAAAAAAGGTTGGCTCTATAGAACTTTTGAGGATGTATATATTTGAGAGATGTCACTAGTCAATGGTCGACGAGATGAAGAGTTGATGAGTAGTGATGATGATCTAGTGATGATGTTCCAACGATGATGATGATGATGTCTACAGACCGTGTCCAGTTGTGGTGATGATTGGACCGGAAGAATATCTTCCTTGTTAA
This sequence comes from Pseudotsuga menziesii, assembly GCA_001517045.1. NCBI lineage: Eukaryota > Viridiplantae > Streptophyta > Pinopsida > Pinales > Pinaceae > Pseudotsuga > Pseudotsuga menziesii. The sequence goes on along the minus strand of LPNX011059091.1, from coordinate 50,476 downwards.
GAGGAAGATATTCTTTATATTATTACTATTATTATTATGTACTTTTGTTATTCCTCCTTTCAGGGATGTTTTCCAACTAATCGGAGATGTCATTGATGTAATTGGTTATGTAGGAGTTGAGGTAAAATCTTTGTTGTAAGTCGGGGCAATAGTCCCCAAAAGAACAAGTGTAAAATGTATTTTTGAGTCTCCTTAGGAGAAGTCGGCCCTGCTGGGGTCCTAGGTCACACAGCTGAAGAATATAAATAGGGAGGTGCTCTCCCTCATTTGGACACAAAAAACACAAGCAAGTTTGCCCCAAGAGAGAGAAAGACAAGTTTGTTGGGGAAGAAGAAGAAGAAGAAGAAGATGCAGAAGACTTCTTATCTTTCGGTTTTCTATCTTTGTTTGACATTGCACTGACGAATATTTACAGAAGAAGTTGTCGGGTTTTCTCCCTTGTGGTTTCCCAGGATAAAATTATGTGCCTTTTTATTTTGATGTGTGTGCTTGTTTTTCTTTCATTGATCCTAGTGAATTAGATTAAAGATCTAATATATTTGAATTAAAGTACAAACTCCAACAATAAACAAGTTTGGTAAACTACAGAACAAACCTAACCTGTGCCCAAAATTGACCATCAAGAACAGTGTCCTCCACCTCCTGAAAACCATGTTTACTATATGTGGCTACAACCCCGTCTTCCAAACCTTGCCATGAATCACTTGAGACCATACTAGCCAATGCCTCTCTTACCTTAAGGCACCTGAAGGTGAGGTAGCAGCTAGCAAATCTAGTCTGTGCAACCTTGGGTAGCTCCAATTTAGAGTGATTGCGAATGATGTGGTGGAGCATGCTATGATTGGTAATAATTTTTTTCATTTTCTTTCTCTCTTGTACAAGGTACCTATCCATCTATGATTAGTGTCCTTTAGCTTTATAATATCATGCATCAAAAGGTTCAATATGTGAACCAAGCACCTTTACCAAAATATGGTATGGTATATATCCTTGATTGCTCTCGTTGCCTTATGATTAGCAACATTATTAGTATTGACTCAAATGACATTGTATGAACCAATCTCTTGGAATGGTTTTAAGTAAGTCACCTAACACGAGGACACGGGACATGAAGGATATGAAAATACGAGTGTCCAATACAGACACGTTTTATATATATATATATATATATATATATTTTAAAAACTATATATATTAAAAATATAGACATATAGATCCAGTTCTCAACATCTTTAATGTTGATTTCCTTCTAGAACTGGAACCTCTCCACTTAAGTAGGTGTCTAATTCATTTTCTTCAAAAACCAGTAAAATCCTATGCCTCCATGCTCGAAAGTTTTTAGCTTCACCAAGCTAGTCATCAAGCTGGGGTGCTACGTCATTTTGAAATGAGAACCTCAAATGTAAATGGAAAAGGATTAGATCTTACCGGTTTGAGGTGTTCGTCCTGGTTCCGGATCTGGCTGATCTAGAATTTGTCAGAGAAACCTTAATTTTCAAAACTTGGAATCTTTCATATATGATTGGATAGAAAGATGTGCCTCTTGAAGGCAAGCTGAGCAGCATATTCATTTTCCCAAAACTGTGATCAGAATTGCAAAATATTTGATGCCCTAGTGTTTTTCAGTTTCTTCTGCAGAATGCCTGATATTGTTTCTGCGGTATCTCCGAAATTACTGCTCCTCTATGTCTGAAATTTCGTACTAAGGTAGCCTCGTCGGTCCTCTGTCCAACACCTCAGTTTTGAGCAGAATTGGTTTCACCAGTTGGGACTTATGCGCGTTTTACCAAGGTGACTTATTTCAGGACTGTTCAGAAGATCGAACTTGTACGAACTGCCACGTGTCACTAGTTCATCTTCGGGGTCTGAAATTTTGACCACAGAAAGTACAGTCTATGCCATTTCTGGATCATCTTGCGAAATTTTATTTGGACCTTCGTAGCCCGAGATATAACAATTCTCCCTAGGTCATCTTTTTAAGGTTGAATCCTGGGAGAGGCTGAAACCCTAACTTGGAGGAATCATATCTCCTAGAATATTGCGAATCTGAGGCTGAAACCTTTATACAGTGTACATAAGGAATTTATCTTCAGCCTGTGAAAGCTTCGGCTCCTGAGCCTTATCCAATCTCGAGATACAGCGAATCTACCAAAACTACTAGTTTTAGTATTTTAGGGTTTTCAAGCATGAAATCCTAATCTTCACTAGATGTAGCTGTAACACTGCTTCGGTTGCACAATGACTTCGTTCAAGGTGGCTCTGATACCATGTTAAGTTTTTAATAGTTATATCAGATCTTAAAACATTTAGCATAACAGCATAACCATAAGCCAAAAGATCACTGAAAGATAGAGAAGCACAACCACACGAAAAAAGAACACAAAGATTTATCCTAGGAAAACCCTAATCGGAAAAACCCAGCAAAAGCTTCCTCAATATAGATGCCCCAAAAGAAAAAAGGTAAAACCCAAAACTGATCCTCCTCCTTCTCCAGCTACAACTCTTTCTCTTTCTCTCTTATGTGCTACACAAGTGAGTGTGAGTGTGTTCAAATGAGAAGCACCTCACCTCTATTTATATTCTTTCGTTCACTTGACATTTAACCTAGTTATGTAGGCTCGAGTAAACTTAACTCAGTCATGTTGGCTCGAGTAACCACAACTAGACTAACTTAATATAATAACATATTCCGGAGGGTACTAATGACTCGACTTACAACGAAGGAGACTTCCTTATGACTCTTATTAATTCTCTCGATTAGGAACATCAGGGTACAAAGAAATACAAATGATTCTCTCGATAGAAACATCGGGGATCAATAAAATATATATAGAATATTCTTTGAAGTTACAATAATTCAACATGTGTTACTATTTTTGTTGTTCAAAACCTCCTAAAAAACTCACCCGTTAAAACCATTGCCACTAAAGCCTAATCAACCTTAGCAACTCTTAGGGTCTACCCCCCTTGGCTTCGTCAGGAGTTGGCCTAAACAAAGGAGTCAAGAACAAGGTGACAGCCTTGACTCGAGACTTTCCCCCAAGGACACACCAAGTAGCTTGAAGATTTATGCCACCTTCCCCCTAGGTGTGTGAAAGGTGGCAGCACAAGTCAAAGAATTTTGAGATCAAACGGATGAGACAGATAATGGATAAGGCTAAGTACAAAACCAAGAGAAGGGGAATTGATCTATATTTTACATAAGCAACTAACTCAAACAAGAGCATGTACATGAAACTACCACTAATGCAACTACACCATACCGAATACAATTCCTACTAATAAGTAATAACAACCAGAAAGTCCACATGATCACCAATGCATAAAAAGGTCTAGCATAGTCAATTTATCAATAGAAACCATGAAATTCATAATATACCTTTGTCGTATACTTGCTCTAAGCTGCAAATGCAAATGCAATCTACTTGTGCCAACTCTGTTGACTCTGGATGGCAAGGAAAGATAAGATCCCAGCTGTGTAAGACTGATCCTGAAGGCTCACTGTGTTGAGGTTGGAAATGTATGACAAGTGAGATCATGAAGAGGGCTCAATAATGACTAGGGTGGCCCCTCTGTTGTTATGCCCTTACATGATCCAACTGCTCAATAGTGATACAAATCATCTAACCACTAATACCATCTGATAATATACAATGAATGGAGAGTGGGTCTAGAAGAGAGATATAGAAAGAGATCCAATCCAAAAAAGAGAGTGGATTTGAAAGTCGTGCTACAAAAATGGTGAATCCATCATGGAGCATTGGAAGCCTCTCTCCTACCATCCGAGGTCAATTGGAGAAAACTCAAAAGAATACATTGTTTGGAGGAAGAACAGGAAGAGGAGTTGTAGTGAGTAGTATGATGTTGCTTGGAGTGGGGAGCCTGTTGCTGTGTCTTGGATGGACTCACATGGCTGTTGGGATGAGATTGAGATTGGCCATGTCGCTGGTGTCGGATGGAAGTGGAGATGGTCCTTTGTGTCCTAAGTGATTTGCGGTCAAAGGGAGTATTGTCATCATCCGTCTATCTCTTAGCGACCTTAGAGGAAGGAAGCACCGAAAAGAAGGAAGTAATACATTCAGCGGAGGTTGGTCTCTGTTGCCGCCTAATTCACACTTTAAAGTGCAGAAAAGTCACAACCTGCTATGTGTGTCCTTGGGGGCAAGTGAGAGCTGGGGACCACTGTCACCTCAGTCCGCAACTCCTCCGTTTAGGCAAGATCCCAACAGAGCCAAGGGGGGTAGTCCCTAAGGGAAAACTAAGTTCCAGGTTTATTAATTAATTAAAGATTAATTAAAGGGATCGTTTACAGGATGAGGCTAAGACCTTATATAAAACAAGACCAATGCCTAGATAATGGAGTCAAAAATAAGTTACCAGTTTACAAGATTACTAAAAATAAAACAATTTAGAGATTTAAGCTATGATTGAACTTATGGCTTAAGTGTTTAACAATGAAATATATGAATAAACCAAATGTTTATAGACAATAATGAAATAAAATGAATGTATGGGAAAATGAAACAAACTTGCGAAATAGCAGAAAATCGTTATGAATACAGATTACTAAACCAGCAATAAATTTAAAGCATGAAAAAGATTTAAGCAATTAACATCCACCACATGCTCATTTACAGAATCGAAAGTACATAAATGTGCTGAGAAATAAAGTGTTGGAAGTAAAAATTGTAGTATTGTATTGTAGTTCAAGAGTGC
>LPNX011059091.1:19768-38226 GCA_001517045.1 Pseudotsuga menziesii | reverse complement strand
TTTTTTAATTTTTTACTTTTAATTTTTATCTTTTTACTTTTAAATCTTTTAATCTTTTACTTTTTATTTTTATCTTTTTACTTTTAAATCTTTTAATCTTTTAATCTTTTATTTTCAAGTTTTAATCTTATATATTTTTTATTTTTTAATCTTTTATTTTCTATTTTCTATTTAATTTTTAATTTTTGATTTTTAATTTTTTAATTTTTTATTTTTTATTTTTTAATTTTTTTATTTTATTTTTACTTTTTATAATTTCTATCTTTTTCTTCTTTCATTTATTTTAAATCTTTTTTAAATTTTTATCTTTTTTATTTTATATTTTTATTCTTCTATTTTTATCTTTTATTTTTAAAATTTCTATCTTTTTATTCTTTTATTTATTTATTTTATATATTTAATCTTTTACTTTAATTTTAATTTTTAATCTAATGTTTAATTTTTTTTTAATTTTTTAATTCTTGATCTTTAATTTTTTAATCTTTTTATTTTTTATCTTTTATTAAGACAAGAGGGAGGCCCCACTTAGGAGATCTTCAGACATATTTTGACCATGGGGGGCGGAAAAATTTGAAATAAATTTTCCTAGGGTTGGCAACCCCCAAACAAAATTACCATGGCATTATTTGATTTTTTCCTTCAAAATCAAATAATATGAATTTTTGACTTAGGGAAATTAATTAATTCCCTAGGAAAAATAGACCTTGCTTAGACAAAAATGGTCTATCTCCTCAACCACTCATCAAAATGACATGAGACTCGAAGCAGTGGCTTAGAGGGTTTCATAGCAATTAACTTTGCATTCATAGCCCCTATTACAAAATTCCATGCTTGAGCAATTACATTATTACATCAAAAACTGAGTTAATTAATCACCAAGGGGTGAAATTAATTAACCAGACAATAAATAAAATAAAATACAACAATACAACGAAACTCCGCAAGACTCTATACAAGTGTCTAGCATGGTCACGAATAACATTTTGAACCCTTAGCCACCCCATGGACTTGACTGTTAGAACGTCCGTCACCACTTTGGAGGATTTTGAGTGAAAACCAAACCAATTAAACTTGTTTACGCAACAAGATCAATTGGAAAGGGAAAAACACTCGATGAGGGGACTTCCCTAACAACCAGTTCCATGGTGTGGCATCCGTACCATATGAGCCACACTAGCATACAAAATTACATTAATTTTCCCACGCAGGGGAGCGGACATTTCGTTTTACAAAGGGGCAATAGCCCTGCAGGAGTGAAAAATCCTCAGATTTTCCAAGGTACAACTTGTACAATTATGTACATCTTCCTGTACATGGAGTTGCCACCTAGTCGAAATAGGTGGGCAACAGTCTCAATTAAGAGTGTCGTTGGAGGGTGAAGGAGCAAAGCCGAAGGGTCTCTTGCAGGTATAAGGCTATACACCTGTGATCTCGATACCTAAAGAAGCTATTCAAAATTTGAAGCTCCATGAGAATAAGGTCCTTGAAGAGACAATGGAACTACCCACCAATCTCGTAGTGCAGGGGACACCGAAAGATGAAGTGATCCTCTGTCTCAACCTCTCGAAGGTGACAAACTTGGCATATCCTATTCTATTGGTCAATCTCGTGATATGCCTCCTACCTTGAGACGATGAGAGCCCACTTTAAACTGGCCTAAAGGAATACAAAGAGCATGTGCCCAATGGCGAAGTGTGTACTGGGGTTGGACAATGAGACAGCCCCTCAGATACATGAAGTTTTCTTTGTAGAATGTCATCTTTGGACGTAACACATCATGAGGGTCGATCCAAGTAACCTGCACATACTGTTTTTTAAATGTCATCTCTGGTGATTCTATTTAACTCTTGCCTAGTAGGTAAGAGGCAGCCATTTGCATCTAGGGAATACCTAAATGGAGGAAGCCAATCCATCGCAATACCAAACGATGCCAAAATATCTGCAACCCCCACATACAAACACCTAGTGCGGCAAGAAGAGTTAGTTGAGGCAATGGACTTTGATGAGATATGGGCTAGATACAGGCACCAATCTTGCTCATTTGTTGAGTTAATGAAGCTCCAAAGGCGATTTAAGAGAGACAAATCTAAAAACAGTCTCCAATCGAAAACGTCAGGCACCAAACTCTGCCAATATAATGGGTTGAGGTACTGAATGTTTGCATCTGATGATGCGATGGAGGAGTATCTACACTCCCTTCTTATGCCCAATCACAATCTAGTAAGCAAGGCCCCCAAACCTTTGATCCATAGAGGACTGTGGGTTGGATGAGAGTGTCCATGAGGGACATCTTGGATAAAATGTCCTAAAAATGGTGTCTAAACTTTAAAGCATTGTCTCTCGAGGACTAGGGATCCGTAGCCTTTGTTGATGCGGGGCCGAAGGGCATGCCACAGACAAAAACAAGGACCTGTGAACTGCACCCCCAAGTAGGTACAGGTGCTAGTGATCTCAGTCTCCTCCCTGCTAAAAATGAAATGAAGATCAATGACTAACCTCTTGAACCCATTGAAGATCATGACCTTAGTTTTAACCAAGTTAATCGTTAACTAATGAAGATCACAAAAGAGGGCCAAGGAATCTAGTTGTCTCTGCAATGCCTCGAGGGATGAGGCCAAGAGGGCCACCTCATCAACTAAGAGCAGGATGGAGATCAAGACCTAGTGGAGGAGGCATCCATCAACATCCTAAATGTGCTCTTGAAGGACGGACTCTAGTTCATCGATGTAAATTCAAGTGCCTATAGAGGCAATGAAATCTTCCTTGTGGGCATAATAGATGGGACTTGAACATGAGGTGCTCCTTCAATTTAGTTAGAAAACTACTTATATAATTGTAGATACTCTTGGGAACGCTTCCTAAATACTTCAAGTGCCCAGTATCCAATGCTTGCTAAAAGGTGGGAGACCAAGTCACACTTTATGGCTGAGTAGCTATGGTACCTGTACCAAGGGGTCAGACACATGTGCTAGGACCGAGTACTCGTACCTAGTATGGTAACAAGTACCTATGGGAGTACCTTGGAAGTACCCGGTAATTCACCCAAGTATCAGGTACTTAGTTAATGGATAGTGGGTACTGATACTCCATAAATGCCCAATAGTTAATGGATAGTGGGTACTGATACTCCATAAATGCCCAAGTACCACGAATTTGGGTACTCCACGGGTACTTATGCCCTCTTGTTTGACTCCCATGGACTTGAAAATTGTTTTTTTATAAGCGAGGAGGGGCTAGGGGGATGGTGGGGCCCTCTCCCACACACCTAAAAACACAAACATAAAGCTCACTAAGAGCTCGACCCCCTCATTTTGTTTACTGTCCATGAATTTGCTGTCAAGTTTGGAGGCCGGTGCTACCTCATTTGTGACAATTTCATGCTAATTTTCAGCTGTCCACAGTCCATTTCAGCTCAGTTCATTTGTGAAGGGGCTTGTACACTGTATAGATGCTAGAGGTTGCAAAAGAAGACAGTCCAGCAGTGACGCTTACTTGTTTTGTGTTTAATATTTTGCTATTTTGTATTTCTGAATTTGTTTTCAGAAATATGACAAAGGCCATTTGTCAAATTTTGGATGTGGTATGACAATGGAGTCATACTATAATTTCTGAATTTGTTTTCAGAAATATGACAAAGGCCATTTGTCAAATTTTGGATGTGGTATGACAATGGAGTCATACTATATATCATGCGAATAATTCATATCAATATCAATATCAAATAGCATTATATGTAATTTGAATTTCAAGCAATGTGCAATGACATTGTCAAATGTGTGTTGCTTTTTGAAAGCTTAATAATATAATATATTAATATAATATAAACTTGAAAATAATAACTATATATAAGTAGCAAGGGTACCCGTACCCGTGGGTAGGGTACATGTACATGTACCGGGTACTTGGGTACTCGTAAGGTACGTCTCCTGCCGTACCCCATACTGGCTCCATGTACCTGAGACACGGTTATAGAAAAAGGGGTACTTATAGATGAAATGGTGCGCCGTACCCCATGTTTGGGTACTCCAAGGGTACGGTCGACTCAGTAAAATGCTATCTGCTGGGGAAAATTTAATGACCCCCAACCAAATCTGAACTAATTTTTTGCTAACTGCGTATGGAGTCTGATTTAGGACTTATGTCAAACACTTTGCAACACTGTTCAAATTCCACTGAATATTGTCCAAATCTGGTAGACTGATTTTGCATTGATTTACAATGAATGTTTTTATGGTTTTGTGTTCAGCACTCATGGAACATAATTTGATTACCAAATGTGCACATAAAAAATATACATATGTATTTAATACTGAGATATATGCTCACATGAACCCAGGAATATATTTGGCAATTTGCAATTTTTTTTGCCTGTAACAGCAGCACAAATAGATGTTTCAAATAAGATTTCAAGTGTACTTTCAGGTCTGAGTTTGACTGTTTGTTACAGCTTCCTAGTACAATGATTTATCAAATTTTATGTCACTTCCTGTCTTCCAATTGATATCTACTGAGTCTATGATTTATCAATTTTTATGTTTCAACTTTTCAATGTGAATGTTAATTGTTCAATGAAGCATTGAATTTAGAATTATGAATCATGATTCATAATTTATGAAGAAATATGAAATATGCATATATGATGTGGCTGTGACATGTTTTTTTATTATATATATATAGTACCCCCAACGTACCCAAGTACCCTGTTTCAAAAAATGGCGTCCCCGTCCCCGTACCCAAGTTTCCTGGCAACTTATATATATAGATAGATAGATAGATAGATAGTACCTGACGTATCCAAGTAGCCTATTTCAAAAAGTGGCGTTCCCATACCTGTCTCAGTACCCGAGTACCCTGGCTACTTAGCTTTATGGTAAACACTACACCTTGCCAGACCAATCGCCATAACAGTCCCCCCTGTTTCACAGTACAATACTACAAAATATACCACTCTTGGTTGAATTTGAACCCTGGTGGGGAAATTTCACCATCCTCACTTGACCCCCCTGCAGTTACTTACATAACTGTAAAAGTAACTTGTGATTAATACGACATTAACATAACATAAATTTGTAACACAATATTATAATTATCTAACTTAAAGTACATGACCAGTATTAAATACTCTAATTGTAACCATTTCTCTTCCTAGCCCAAAAGCTACTGGCAATTTTTTTAGGATTCTACAACTAGCCATAATTTTGTTCATAAACTGGAAAACCTGTGCCCCCGAGTAAAATGGCTTTTTTGTGGAGAAAATTTTCCTATTTGTTTTGGATTTAATTTTTACACATGCTTAATGCAATGAGCAGTCTGCTTGAGCCACAGACTGCTTAATTTTATATTCGTGGTTTTCACCCATTTTTTTCCTTTTGCTTGACTGTAGTTGAAATTTCCTCAATGTTTTGCAGCCTTGCAGAGGTCTTCTTCTGTTTGGTCCTCCTGGAACTGGTAAAACAATGCTTGCAAAGGCTGTTGCCACAGAAGCGGGAGCAAATTTTATAAATATCTCAATGTCAACAGTTGCCTCAAAGGTGTGGACAATATTTTAGCTTTTGTTTATCAGGAGTCTTCAGATTCTGCGAGTTTAAATGATGTTGTATACTTTGTTGTATTTGCAGTGGTTTGGTGAAGCAGAGAAGTATGTGAAAGCGGTGTTTACCTTAGCTAATAAAATAGCCCCTAGTGTTATTTTTATAGATGAGGTAAGTTTGGCTGGTGTTTATGTCACGTATCAAAACAATTTTTCCTTTGGAATGATATGTTGGTGCTCATGTCACATATCACAACAATTTTTCTTTCGGAATGATATGTTTCTAGTTTATAATATTTTCAGATGTCTCCTACAATACAAGCATCTTAAGCAATACAACTGTTTTCTCATGTTTGGTGTTAAAATATTTTGATCAAGTAGCGTTTCTGCAGGTGGACAGCATGCTGGGAAGAAGAGGAAAGGACTCTGAGCATTCTGCTATGCGTAAGCTAAAGAATGAATTTATGGCTAGTTGGGATGGTCTCAGGACACGGGATAAGGAACGAGTGCTTGTTCTTGCTGCCACAAACCGTCCATTTGATCTAGATGAGGCAGTCATTCGGAGGTTTCCAAGGAGGTATAATTTGTATTTAGCATATATTCTTTTCTCTTAGATTCTTTTGCATTGAGAATGAGCATGAGTTTTATTAAATTATAATGTTTGAAGACATGAAAACCTACCAAGAATCATGTCTTTGAAGACACGCTCATACAGCCAGATCTGTAACATTGCAGGTTAATGGTTGATCTCCCAGATGCTGAGAATCGAGTAAAAATCCTCAGGGTCATCCTAGTAGATGAAGATTTGGCACCAGATTTTAATATAGAGGAACTGGCTGCTGCCACTGATGGCTACTCAGGAAGCGACTTGAAGGTGGTGGTTGTTGCTTATGCATTCTTATACTTTTCTATTTTAGAGAGCCACCATCCCTTAAGACGTGGAGGGTGGTGCTACTCATTTTATGGAACTAGAACTAATTGACAAGCAAAAAGCATTTAGTTACCGATGATCTTGATATTTGGGCTCCCCAATATCTTAGTATGTTACCGCATTTAATTCATACACAGAGAATGCTAACTTGGACTTCACATCTTTCAAGTAATGCTGATGTGTTTTGCAATTTTACAGAGCTTATGCACCACTGCTGCATATCAACGAATCCGTGAGCTATTAGATCAAGAAACTAAGGTATGCAGGCATTAGGTTGTTTTAAAATTTAAGCATAAAATGTTATTTGTCAGATCATGTTAACTGTTTCTTATTTAATACAGGAGAGAGATAAAGCAACTTCTGAAGGACAGCCTCCACCTCTAACTTCTAAAACACCTGAACTCCGTCCCATAAGCATGGCTGATATGCGGCAAGCCATGGAAAAGGTGATAAATTATGAAAATAATGTACTTTAGAGAACAGCAACGCAAATGCCTTTGTGGTTTGGTACCTATGAGTTTCAGGTCCAGATATCATTTTCTCTGCTTTTGTTATTCCTTCCTGACTCACAGGAAAGTGCAATATTAATATTTCTCTGTTCTGTCAGGTTCGTTCTAGTGTCTCTTCAGATGCCCGAAGTATTCTTGAATTGCGGCAATGGAATGAGCAGTATGGAGAAGGTGGAACAAGGAAGGTTATGACTTTAAGTTATTTCATGTGAAATAAACTACACCTTCTAAGAGGTAACCCTTCAAATCAATTCCTCAACTCTGTATTTTGCTTTTGCTCCTCTAGAAGATATCTTGATACCAAGCAATCATACTTTTGAAGAAAGTAGTATTGCACCTGTTTGCTTAACTGTGAATTAAAAATGTGCTGTAACTGTCAAGTTGTACTTGAACTTTTACAGTAAATACTAAAAGCATTTCATGAATATCACGCAGAATGAAAAATGTGGTCTTTGAACAGCAGAGTTGTAGGGAATGCGACCCCAGTCCCATGAGGCCTGGAAGCAGGATATCCCTGGTACAGAGATGATCCTGGGGATGTCTCCCCCCAAAACACGGCATCTGCCCCCCATTTAGGGGATGCCTTTCCCAAGACAGGGCACATCTCCCCAAAAACAGGGGGTGTTCATGTCTCCTGTGGGAGACTCCCAATTTTTTTTAATCGAGGGAAAAAATGTTAAAGACTAACTATTCTAAACCTATATGCTGTTTTAAACAATTAAAAAACAAACACATCAAACTTTTTATTCCATCCTGGAGCTGAAAATCAGAGGTCAGGTTCACTGTAGCAACATTCATATCTGGTAATCTATGTTTTCCATCCATGACATATTTTATTCCTGGTTTGAATAAAATGCATTCATTTTCATTTTGAAGGAGCAAAAGTGCCAACATAACATTATTTAAATAGAAGTATATTCACTTTCAGTCCTTTGTATCAATCTATCCCCATTAATAAATTCAAATGAGATTCTATCTGCTTCCTACATAAACGGAGGAACTGGATTGTGTGATCTCTCAGCAATATCCATCTATTCGAGGAACATCTGAAGGGAAATTAACACATGCATGTTGAATGCTCTCTCTATGGCACATTGATCTCCATCTTGCTATTTCTTATTGTCCATTTATTAACCCTTAAGAAGTTAAACTTGTTAAAACTTCAATGATATAAATTATTGATGAAATGTTCAAAGTCAAAATTGTTCATGAATGATATTGATTATTCTTAAAATTATGAATTTTTAATTTCTCTTTATTTTGAAGCACATATATGTATATTTGTTTACATATTTCTATATGTATGCATGAATATACACTTTATTTTATAGTTGTGTGCAGTCTCGGGTTCGAGGATGTCTCCAGTACAGGTATGGAGTACACAGCTGATGATATGTACTGCAAACATCCAAAAATAGGGCACATGTGAGCATCCTTTCCTTGTTCACATGTGTGATGAGGTTGGCCCACTTCCCTTGGGCACACTCATGTGGAGTTGGTTGAGCATTGAGAATTTTATTTTTGTTGACTTCTTTGCACAAGTTTTTAGCAGTTGTAACTACCCTGGAGTTTATTAATCGATTGGGGTGGTTACACATTGGAGAAAGAGCCCATGAAGAGACTTGCTGTATCGGGAGTTTTGACCAAGCTTTTCTTATGGAGCACTCCAGCTAGTCAGCATCTTGCACAATTAACCATGTTGTTGGTTAGAGCACCTTATGTTGGGATTCACACATATGAGTGGTTGCACACTTGCTCATGCACCTTGTGGACCACATACTATTTTGAAATGGTGGTTATGGAGCACTCTCCTACAGGAGAATATTTTATTATTTCTTCACTCGTGCATCTTGGAGGGCTCACCTTGGAGGAGTATTTTAGCAGGAGTCAGGACCATTGAGCACTCTCCTATGTCAAGGAATATTTTATTATATTTTGCATGTATGCATCTAAAAGGGCTCACTTGGTGTGTACATTTTAGCATATTGTCTTGTGAACTATGCTTATTTTAGTGACGCACCCCTTTTTGGAGCCTTATCTTGCACATTTCTTGATATTTTTAGATGGGGCGACCTCTCTTGGAGAGAGTGGACGCCTTTTGACTTGTCAAACTTGAAGATATAAGATCTAACTAACTCCAATATTTTATCAAGAGAGAGGTCACCTTTTGACTTGTCAAACTTGAAGATATAAGATCTAACTAACTCTAATATTTTATCATTTCTTTAAGTTGTCATGGAGTTAGTTAGCAAATAATGTATTTTATTTTAAGAGAGACTTAGTTGACTCTAGAAAGGAGCTTTCTCTCCATTGTAATTGGTAATTGGGTGATAGGTGGTTTGGAGTAGGAGATTGTAAAGCTTGGAGATGATGGATGTAGAGCTTGTTACCCCTCATATTGTATGAACTTATGAAGTTAATCCAGCAAATGATTGTTATGACTTTATTCAAATTTTGGATCCCCACACAACATAATCAATTGCACATGGTCTTGGAGCAAATTTATCATGATGTATTATTGTACAATATACTTTGTTGTATGTATTTACTATGTGGAATGCCTTCTTTCTTAAAAAATGGTGGGTGCACTCCATTTAGACCCATAAATCCCCTCGAACAATGTCAGTAACACTCCCCTGGGAACATAATCCTTGAGTTATGGATTATGGAAACAAAATACCCTAGCTTTTTGGATTTATGTATGGAATTCCTTGATTTATGGTGAGCGCACTCTCAGAGACAAACCCTTGATTTTGGGAGCCATAATCCCTAATTTTTGGATCTTTATTGGGGGATTCCTCATTCTATGTAGTCACATTCCCTTGGAAACACAATCCCTTGATTCATGGATGATTTGCCCATCCATGTGGCCTATTCTATGGTGGGTGCATCTCTACTTCTCTTGAGTTCTAACAAGTGGTGCCCAAGAGCTCGCACACTTTTCTATCCTCTCCTATATGTGACACACTCTCTCATGCATGATCTCAACACTTGCCTAGTTGCCCCTTTTGCTTCATGAGGCTATATAAGGAGGTCTCTTCAATGTACAACATGATTGGATTTTTGGAGTTTCCTCTTCGTGGAGCCTAATCAATATATCATTCTTGGAGCTTTTGTGACATGTATTTGAGTTACTCGCTTGTTGATGTGTGCCATTTAGTCTTGTTTGGAGCTTTAAAAGGTTGTAAATACCGCTAGCTCTTTTACATTGAAATTTCCATGTTTTGGGTTGGACGCCATTGAAGGGTATTAATACCACATTGGAAGGAGAAGTGGTTTATGTTAATCTCTATCCTCTTTACCTTTATATCTATGCATATATAGGTGTTGATTTTTGCATTCATTCTTAATTTGAATGGTGTAATATTAATCTTTGATATACATGATGCACCCCAAAGCTAAAAAGGAAGTGGATACTTTATTTGATCCCTTCCCTTTTAAACCTAGTATATTCTTGCACTTCACTAAGTAGGGTTTGATCAATCATGTGGCCTTTTCCTATTAGTGACATATGAAACAAAGCCCTCTTAGATTGTACTGCTTTGACTCCATTTGTCGTTGGTGGATTGACACTAGTCCCTTGATTGGTTTCTTTCTATCCTCCTATTACCCCTTGACCGGCAATGGTGACACGTTGATCAATTTTGGTCTATGATCATATCATAGGCAATGTTCCCAATATGAGATTTGTGGTGTTCCATAGATCATTGGTCAGAGATTCTTCCAACATGCCCAAATGGTTCATGTGCCTTGGATTTACCTAGTGGAGATGGTGTTTTATGTGCTTAGGCTTACCATGGTGTTATCATAATTCTATCTTAGAGATGTTAAATTTTTTATAAACCAAATCTGATTGATATGTATTCACTGGTTTTTATACCCAAATTTATAACACAGATGAATACTAAATCAGAAATTACAACACATTGATTTACGTAACAAATGATGCACAACTGAAATTCAACAGGAAATCATCAACACATTTGACACATTGAAACTTACCTTGGAAACCCCAATCCCTGGGGAAAACCAGCAAACAGATTGTTTTTAACAACACTTACAACACCAGGCATCTGGATGTAACACACCAAATTAGACTCTTGACTCGCCCATGCTGCAACTGTGCCCAAACCCTCAACAATGCAAACAAACCCTTGCTTCAGTGACTCCCTCACTCCAAAGTCTCTAAGAGAATCCCTCTTTTAGATCCGATCACTCACTATCAATGATCTCACACACACTGAGGGTAGGAGATATAAAGCACTCCTTGAGAATTGTGACCACTCCACAAGAGATATGATTCACTCCCACAAGTGACGATTAGAACACTCTCCTTAGACTCTTTTTATAACTTTCACTTTATGCAAATACCATGGGCAATACCATGGGCTAGCAAATACCACCCTATACAATTGACTTTTTACATAAAGTATTACAAGACACTTTTTCAAAGTTGTCTAGAGAGTCTCTCCCGGCCCCTTCTACGTTGCTAGACACCCACAATGTAGAAGTACCTGCCGAGCTACCAAAAAATTGGCAAGAGAAGTGTGTCATTCCAAAGGTTGAGTGAACTAAGTAGGTGCCATTTCATGACATTCTGCCCAGCCATTCTTCATTTTGTTGGCCATTTCATCCATCCCCTTCATTTTCATTTTTCCCCTTTGCAAGTGATCTATCATTTGTAATCTGCCAAGGTCTCGTAACTATTCCCATGTATGAATGCCTAAAAAAGCTAAACAAGTCTAGTATATTAACGGTTATGTTGCTAAAATTATATTGGAAAAAAACATAGGAGATATGTCCCCTTGCAAAAGTGCCAAGTTCCCTTGTCCTAGGTTATCAAAGCTAAATCTAAAGTAAAAGGACTCAGCAATGAAAAGAAAAAATAATAAAGGGATCGCAAAAAAGAGGTCTAATGATGGGTGACCCATGAAAGTGCTCCTTAAAAGTCACACATGTGGAAGAAACATCTATAACCCAAGGTCTCGAAAGCTAAGGGTAGACCTATTACTCTCGATTGCTATGATGGTTAACTTTCAAAAACCCCCTTTCTTCGCTAAGTAACACATTCATTCCACCACCCTCACTTTACTTCCCTTGCCCAAAATCATAAATTGAGTATGCCAATAGGATCAAAGATGCCAAATCCACTAATAATGACTACAAAGACACCATAATCCATTTGAATAAGCATCTGGAAGCCAACACCATGTCCAATAATAAAAATATGGTCATTAAAATAATAATAATGCATAATAACCATGAATAATGACCAATAATCATCGAACAAAGCCTGGACTAGTGTACTAGAGATACATAGATGTCTAATGCACAATCTCGAACCACTGTAGCCATATCTGCCTTGGGACCTATGTTGACCAAGTCAAACTGGGTTGACCAAGTCAAAAATAACCCAAACTAATGATTGAACTGAGATCTGATCAAACCAATTTGCATAAGGGGTAAAAGACACTCTCTTATTCATATTATTAGCCAACTATAACAATAGAAATATGATAATGGTGATAAATCAATAAATCCAATAAAGATAAGACTAGCGTTAGAGTAAATAAATGATTTTTAATGAAGTCTTTTATACATGCTCACTTACACAAACTTAATGAAATTGCTATGATGGGTGAGGGTGAATGAAACAAGGCTAGGATAAGGGAGTTGACGTGTTAACCTCGGCATAGTGATCTTTCAAAGAACGAGGAACAAGGGAATCCACTTAGACATATGAAGGAAAGAAAACAATAGGGAATAGGGGTGTCTCACATATGGGTAGAGTGCTTGGAAGGTTTCCAATAGGCTCTAACAAGTTTCCTTCGACTCACATTCAAGCCTGACTCAAGATCCGTGAGGATCTTTTCTAGGATACTTGCGTTAAGTACACAAGGAACTGTAGTATAAAAGATCCTAGGGGACACTTAGAATTAGTTGTCCTATACTCCATCTCACATCCAAAACTATGGGCTCTGTGAGGAATTTATTGTTGATGAAATTTTCATTGATGCCAACATGGACCTGCAGTGGCCCCACAAGTTGTCAGTGATGCCACCAAGTCTCACTTGCAGTGCCTTAGACCCCTTACAGAGTGGGTTTGTGCCTTGAAGCACCTTGTACCTAGTTGACAAGGTCCCTGTACCCACAAGGCTAGATCTTGTAGCCACCACCTTGCTAAAGATGCTAAAGACCTTGTTGATGGTGATGAAGACCCTGGAGATGGTGCTAAAGCCTTTGTGGATGATGGTGAAGACCTAGATGGGTTGGAGAAGCATTAATGACCCATTATGTGGTCATTCATACTCTGATGGTGTCATGGTACCCCAGGAGAAGGTCTAGCAACCCCACAAGCGATGTCATGATGGATCTTGACCCTTGGAGGTCTCCTAGTGTGGTTGAGGTGGTTGAAGAATCCTATGAAGCCCCTTCCTTGATGAAGAAGCCCTGAAGAAGCCCTTGGACCCACATTTGATGGCTTAATGGTCCTTCTCCCCTTAAAGGTGATGATGTGGTCATTTATGACTTGATGAAGATCTTGATGCCCGTGTAGCCCTTGTTGGGGTCATGGAACCCTTGGAGATGGTCAGTATGCATGAGAAGGTTTGGCACCCACATAAATGGTGGCATGATGACCCTTGGACACTATGATCATTGATGAAGCATTTGGAAATGATTTGGGTCTTGGAATCCATACATATGGTTGTTTGTAAGCCCGTGATTGTTGGAGCCTTTGATATGATGGAATATTTGGTCATGATGCCCTCATCACTTGGCGATGGAGTCCTATGTGATGGGCTTGAAGCCCATGGAAAGTATCTTGTTTAAATATTTTATGATATCTTTGAAAGAGTCCTTGAAACCCTTGCATGCAGTGCCTTGGGTCTTGAACCCACACACATGGTAGCTTGTTGATGGTGATGTATGGTCCTCTTTGTGGTTATATGACTATTGGGATGTATATGCAGGTAGAGCCCATGGACATGCTTTGATATGTTGAAGAAAACTTTGAAACTCTTGTAGTTGGTGGTATGGTCTTTGGCACCCTCATGTGTGGGGTCTTTGACGTCCTGAACATATTGAAGAATTTAAGGGTATTATACCAAGAATTTTCAAATAAATCCACCATTGGGAGATAGTCCTCGTCTAGCCATTTCCGTTGATATGTGTAGCATATTCTAACTCCTTATGGTTGAAGAGATATGTATTTTTGAAGTTGGTACACCCCACCTTTTTGGGTCATCCGACCAAACAAAAGAGAATTTAATTATTTGTAATTTTGAATTGCATGTTGACCCAGTTTGAGGTACTAAATTTCCTCCACGACATATATAAATGGAATATCAAACATTTCATTTCTTCATCAATCAATTCTCTCTTTGGAATTTCGCAACTCTTGGAGAAAAGTGCGAAATTTTGTGGAGGAGAAATTTTTGGGCATCTTCACTAAAATTGGCATAACTTTCTCATACAGAATCGGAATTACAAAATAATTGGCTCGTTGGAAAGCTTGTTACAAGAGCTATGTGATGACATGATCTAGAGTTTCTTTTGGTTTGTCTACCGTTTCTTCATCTTGTGATCTTCAAAAAGGTATGGTTCATGCTTCTGGGTTTCTCTTGTGATGGCACATGTCTCTCATGGATAGAGTTAATCTTTGATCTTAGTATGTGAGCCTCTATATTGGTATATATATTTGAAGTCATTATGGAGGCTATGATGATGATATTGCATACCTTTATGCTATGATATAATACACTTTATGATGATAATGCATGTGATAATGATGTGCACTCTATGATGTTGATGCACTCCTATACAATATGATGTGCATGCATACCATACTGTGATGATGCTATCCTATGCACTATGATGTATACTTGATGATGATGATGCATAAACGGTGCACACTGAGATGATGATGAGGATTCATACCCTATGACGATGATGCATGACGATGCATTTTTTATGCTCAGTGAAAGCAAAGAAAAATTACTTGTTCAAAGAGTTGTCACCGGGCCGGCGTGCCTGCAGTTTGGGCTTCAGCACTCGCGTGCCAGTTTCGGGCAACAACAGGATCTACCCACGAAGATACGACCAGGCTCTCTATATAGTGACCAGACCACTGGGGCTCATCATTCTTTTCTTGTACGTCCACAACTTCATCAATATCTATAAGTATACTGGCAAACTCGACTGGCCTTCTCTATACTGGCATACCATTACCATCCTAAGAAACCAGACACGTCCATTTAGGGCCATGTGTCTCACGTGTCGAACACGGACACGTTGACAGATCGTGTCCAACACGACTGTCAATTGTGTCTCGTGTTCGGACATGCATGTCCGGGCACTGTCCAATCATGTCCCGAAAACAGGACACAAAATTGCTGGTTGGACCCATAAAAACCCGATTTTTCTCACTTTTTTGTTTCATTTCCAATTTGTGCGAGAGCTCTAAGAGGGTTTTTTTGCAGGTGAAGAGGATTTGAAGGCTTTGGAAGGGTGCTAAAGGCTTTGGAAGGGATTTTTTTGCAAGTGAAGGTGGATTTGGTTGGGTGGATTGCAAGCTCAACCATCAAGCAAGAAGAACAATGTCTCATTCAGCTAGGGGAGGAGCTAAAGGGCAAAGGAAAGGGAGAAATGCCCCACCTATTGTCTCCCTTCCTATTCCTCCAAACACAAGCTCTTCTACTCCTCTTGCTAGTGCTCCATCTGCTGCTAGTGGAGCTCATGCTCCATTGAACCCTGTTTTAGCAAGACAACAAGCCCAAGAGAAGAAATAGCCTTTGTGGAGGTATGTGACTAGGAAAGAAGGGCTTGGGGCAAAGCTAGGTGGGGGAGGCAATGTGTCTTGGACTTGCAATTTTTGCAAGAATGACTTCAAGAGCACATACTATCGAGTTAAGAGCCATTTGTTGGGCCTTCCTAATTGTGGGATTTCTTCATGTAAAGGTGTGAGTGTTATCCAAAGGAAAGAAATGGGAAAGGAGGATCAAGAAGGCTTAGGGAATGTAGCAGCAACAAACAAGAAAAACGATGAGGATCCTCTTCCATTCTTAAGGAAACCCTCTACAATTCGTCTTCCATTTCCATGTAGCAGAGGTGATACACATCTAGCAAAAAAGAGGCCAAGCAGTCCAATGGACAAGATTTTCCAACAAGAGGCACGAGAAGAGGCAGACCTCACCATTGCATTCTTTTTCTACCTCAACTTCATCTCATTCAATCTTGCACGATCACCATTGTTTTTTGAGATGTATCGAAGTTTCAATGGACGAGATCCATCTGGTTATGTGCCTCCTGGTTCGAAGAAGCTTAGAACCACATTGTTGGTTAAGGCAAAGAAGGAGGTGGACAAAATTCTTGAGCCAATTAGAGCAACATGGCCCTCATCTGGAGTGAGTATTGTTTCTGATGGATGGACGGATCCAGCACGCCATCCACTCATCAATTTCATGGTATCTTCCCAAAATGGACCAGTGTTCTTGAAAGCGATGGATGCTCTTGGGAAATACAAGGATGCACATTTTTTGGGTGAGTTATTCATCAAAACCATTGAAGAAGTAGGTGTTGATTCTTGTGTACAAATCATCACGGACAATGCACCTGTTTGCAAGGTCGTTGGCTTGATTATGGAAACTAAATATCAAAGTTACATATATCGTGTCGGCGAATATATCGTCGGGGGTCCAGAATGAAACTTATCGGCAGCAACGGCGAAAATATCGGAAAATATCGGCAAATGTCGTTTTACATTAAAAAATACAAAAATAAACATTTTTTTCAATTTTTTTAACATCTAAAGCAACAACAACATCAAATAAACACATTTCCACATAAATATTAAAATACAACTCATATATAAGATGCATAATATGTCAAATGGTGGATCATGATCATATATCGACTATAAACTGAAAATACTGAAATATGTTCTTGATGGAATGATAGAACATCACATCAAATGATCAAAATAAATGTCTCTCAAGAGATGAATCATCATGAGTCATGACTCATGAGGCATGTAGAATCATAGTGTATAGAGTCTAGACATAGGACACCAACATAGTATGATAGTATCATAGTACAATGATAAAATTAGGAATCAAGTCATCGACTCCCTGAGGATGATCCTCTAATCAATCTACCCCTTTTATGGGTCAAGGGCACTGGCTGTGGCACCACTCTTCCTCTAGAAGCAGTAGGTGCTGGTGGTCGTGGAGGTGGTCCAGATGAGCCTGGGGTGGAACTAGAACCTCCAACTGCTCGAGTAGATGTTGTGGATGAGGGGGAGGTGAATGTGAGCTGTCTCCTCCCAGTCCCAACTGTATGACTCTGTGGAGGTGGTGGGCCACCTGGAGCTGGTCGGCGCTGCAAATGAGTATCAACCTCCTCCTCAATGTCCTCATAGTCATAGGCATAGTCATCCTCTGGAAGTGGAACATCAGCATTCTCCTCTTCCCCCTCCTCTGACGGATCTGCATCATCATCCCCCTCTTCCTCCAACCATTCAGGTGCCTCGTCCATCACAGGATCCTCCCTCTCCACCCTCCATTTGCTGGTAGTGTCAATGTCATCCAATGAAATGGCATCTGGATCGGGCACTTTCTCAATTTGTTTCACTTGCAACCTTAGATTGTAGTAGACATAAACCATGTCATTAAGGCGCTGAGAAAGTAACCTGCATTAGTATGAGATCCATAGTTAGGGGGTGATAAATGATGATAAATTCAAATTCAAAATTGTAATAAATTATATTTATAATTAATAAAATTATAAAGAAGCAAAGATTATAAATTTAAGTTTAAACTTTAACATTTCTAAATTGAAAATTCTAACCTTCTGCGCTTCTTGGAGTGTATCTTCTCAAAGACACTCCAATTGCGCTCACACCCTGATGAGCTGCAAGTTTGACTTAGCACTCTAATGGCAAGTCTTTGCAACTCCGGGACTCTGCGACCATAGTTAGTCCACCACACATCTACAAAGAAAACAAGGAAGGTAAACGGTAAGACAAAATTCAAATTACAAACTACAATGTATTAAATTTTTACCAAGTAAAAAACATAGAAATGAAAGGGTAATTAATTAAGAATCTAAGAGATCAAAATTTGAAAGTTTTAAACAAATTGTACCTGGCATCCTTGTGGTTCTATCCTGGACAACCATGTCATAGCCAAAAGTGCCACCTGACATCCTATAGATCTCCATCTGTCTAGAAATCTCTGCTCACTCAGAGGGAGTTAACACCATCCTCTGAACACACTGGAGAAAGCAATCCATGACCTCAGCATCAAACTGAAAGCCACATGCATAAGAGAAAGCAGGGTTGAGGTAGAGCCCTGCTACATGAATGGGATGATGGAGAGTATTATTCCATCGTTCATCGATCACACTCCATAGTTCAACTCGTCTTGTGAGTCCCACCTCCCCCTTGTCCTCATAGTAGTGATGGATAGCTTCCTTGGCCCTATCCATAACC
>LPNX011059091.1:1250-19639 GCA_001517045.1 Pseudotsuga menziesii | reverse complement strand
ACATAGGGAGATGCATCAACAGATTTGATAAAAACTGTCCCCCTGGGACAATTGACCAAGAAATTGATAATGGATCTGCCCTTCCCATCAGTCCATCCATGCAACATAATAGTGCAACCGGTGACCGCCCATGACTGTTTGAGCTCATCTAATCTCCGGGTGCAATCAACCTTCTCCTCATCAAGGAGTCTCCCTCTCAAATCATTATAGGAAGGCCCCCTATAATCTGGACCAACAGCACCAGCAGCTTCAAACATGGCATGATAGTAGGGGTTGTTTTTGGCGATGTTGAAAGGCACATCACCCCATAGAAAACATTTTGTCACAACTCTATCCGCCTCATCCTTCTCCCTTTGTTTGAGCATGGTTCGAACAGAAGGTTGCCTCGAATGCGATGCCACATAAGGTGAGGCTGAAGAAGGAACAGTGGAATGTGGGGGTCGTGTAGATGAGGAGAAGGAATGCATCTCACTTGTGCCCCCCTTGGTTCGTGACTGTGTTCTAAATGCAAGTTCATGTCTGAATTCTTCTTTCTCGTCCCTCTTCTTAGCCATGTCAAGAATGGATTGGTTTGCAATCCGCATCACTTCTGGGGTAACAGCAGGAAAAACATCCACTTCATGCCCAGCAATTTTGGCAAGGTGGTATTTCAAGCGGCTAATTCCACCAGAAATATCCTTCCCACATAGTTTGCAATTCAACCTTTGTCGATTATTAGGGTCAATTAGCTGCCCATACTCCCACATTGGATCCAATGGCTTTGGCATTGTGTTCACTGTCACCTATGCCACATTGCCACAATAAACAAACAAAAATGAATCAATTTTAAAATGTTCTTCTTTAAAATTTTGATTCTTGAAAACAATGAAATTATTAAAAATTTAAAACATTCAAACTTCAAAGAAATGGAAGGGTGGCCTACCTAAAACCCTATAGGCTATGATTGTAATGGCAAATCTACACCCTACACTAAATCTAAACCTAAACCCTACATTAAATCTACATTAACCAACAAATCTCAAGCAAAATAAAAAATAATGAAAGTTTAAAGTTAAGAATGCATACCTGATTAAATGCTATGGAAACTCGATTGTCCCCTTCCTCTCTTGTAGAAAATCGCCCAAGATCGCCCAAATCGCCAGAGCTCCACTTCCTCCAAGCCAAAATGTCCAAATGAAGAAAAAAAACCCGTCCGCGGCCTCTTATCGGCAATTTTTTTTAATTTTTGGGCAGTAGGCCGACACATTCGATCGAATCGCGATATTATCGGAAAATATCGCAATATATTAAAGTGTCGCGGTATATTAAAATGTCGGCAAAAAATCGCGATATTTTATCGACGATATATCGCCGACCCCATCGACTCGCGATATATCGCGATGTCAGCGATATATCGCCGATATATGTAACTATGCTAAATATCCACAAGTATTTTCATTTATGACGCCTTTCATTGTTACTGATTTGAGTTGTTAACTTGTTAGTGTTGTAGAGTCATTTATACTTGTCTTTTTTGCTCTTACAGGTTTTTTGGACACCTTGCATTGTCCAGTCCTTAAACTTAGCACTCAAATCCATTTCTTCAGATGTGACATGGATTGGCAACATTATTGAGGATGCACACCATATCCGTAACTTTGTACAAAACCATACAATTGCCCTCACCATCCACAAAGAGTACACACATCTTTCATTGATGAAGATTGCAGATACTCGGTTTGCTTCCTCATTCATCATGCTCAAGAGGTTGAGGGAGGTCAAAACCACTCTTGGGTCCATGGTGATTTCAAAGTATTGGTATTTCTGGAGAAAGACGGATGAAAGTGCTTCAAAAAAGGTGAAGGACACAGTATTGGATGATGTTTGGTGGGAGAGGGTGGATCTTACCATTAAGATCATGGAGCCACTCATTTCTTTGTTGCGCTTTGCAGACACAGACCAACCCATCCTAACGGATGTTTATGAGGGGTGGGATTCAATGATTGAGTCCATGAGGACCATTGTTATGGAGAATGAGTGTCCCGAGTATGAGACATCAGCAGAGAACTTATGGTCCACCATTCAAGATCTTCTTATCTCCGGGTGGGATAAGAATTGTACACCTTTGCATTGCTTGGCCCACTCCTTGAACCCCAAGTTCTACAGTCAAGAATGGCTCACTGGTGGGACCTCACATAGAGTCCCTCCTTACATGGATGGAGAGATTTCACAGGGGAGGAAGATAGCATTTAGGTGGCTATTTCAGGATAGAGACTTACTTGATGAGGTGGAGGCGTGCTTTGTAGAGTTTTCATGTGTTACTGGGAGATTTGGAGGCTATAATGTGGTTGGAGATAGGGGAGTTAAGAAGCTCTATAATTGGTGGGCAACTCATGGGGCAACATGCCCTATTCTACAGAAGCTAGCCTTGAGGATCATCTCTCAAGTTACATCATCCTATAGCTGTGAGAGAAATTGGAGCACACATGGCAACTTGTACAGCTTGAAGAAGAGCAGGATTGAGCAGTCCAGAGCAAAGACGATGGTGTATGTGCACATCAACCTTTGTCTTATTTACAGGAAGAGGGAGGAGTGGGTGAAGGGAAAGACAAAGATGTGGGATGTCTTTCTTGGTGATATGGGTTTGGACAGCAGTACTAAGTTGTTATTAGCCAACCTAGATCTTAATGATCCAGTGCTAGAGCCGGTGACATTTGATGATAGTGATCCTTTGGAGGGGTCATCCTCCACACCAGCAGATATTGATCCTATCATGGTTGAGGAGGAGGAGGAGGAGGAGAGCAGTGATGAATTTGTTGATTCATGCATGGAGGAGGAGGAGGACTATTGATAGATGAGACTCTTCATTCTTCTATTTTGATCTACACCTTTTTGTATTTACTATTGCCAGTGGCATACTGACATCTATGTAATGCATTATATGATTATACTGTATACATTTTAATTTTCATGACTTAATGAAAAATATGGTTTTGACTCATGAGTATTGACATCTTGATCTATGACTATGATATCTATGTGTCTCATAATATGATTGTGATTACTGATTTGATTTGTAAATGTGTAATACTAATGTTAAATGTGCATTGATTCTGATTTATATTGAATATTCGTAAAAAAATGGATCTATATGTCTATAATTTTAAATTTTTTTTTAAATATTAATATATATATAACGTGTCCTACGTGTCCTGATTCCAAATGTCAGCGTGTCAGACACTCAAATCCCCGTGTCCCGTGTCCCCGTGTCAGGTGACTTAGTTACCATCTTATCATCACTCCCTCTTTCTAGGAAGGTCCTTTCAGATTACACCAAGCTTGTCTCGAGAGTGTTCAAACTTTACACGAGACAAGGGCTTAGTCAATACATCAGGAACTTGCTCCTCTGTAGGAACATACTAGAGCTTCATGGCTCCTCTTTGTACCATATCCCAGATGTAGTGATACTTTATCTCTATATGCTTTGACTTATCATGAAACATCGGGTTCTCTGTTAGCTTGATGCAACCCTAGTTGTCACAATAAATATCAGTTGCATCTATCTCGGCATCAAACAATCTTGCCAATAGTTTGTGAAGCCATATTGCTTCGCTACAGGCTGAACATGCTGCAATGTACTCAATCTCGGTTGTACTGAGGGCAACAACAACTTTTAGCTAAGCCATGAGATCATACTCGATCCCAAACAACATCCTGAGGTGCTCTTTCTGTCTTCAGCACTTCCTCTTTGCATCTACAATGAGTTTGTTCTCTCCCGTCAGGTCATCGACATATACCAGTCTTCCGTATTCAACCTTAAAGTAAAGGTTGGAACCCGCTTTAGTCTTGGTAAAGCCTTAATCCATCAGGAAGTTGTCCATTCTGTCATACCATGTCAAACTCGAAGATCTTCTACAGTCACTCCCTCTGAAGCAAAGCATCATCCTCCCTCTGCATTTTGTACTATATGTATCGAAACATTTTGTATTGGAGTGACAAGTAGCATCCTCTGCTACTGATCTTCTATGTATCCATCTCAGGTCACTGGATACCAAGATCCTCTATCTTGAACTTTGTTGAAAAGTTCCTCTTGCACCCATCTGTGAGCTTGTCGTCCTTTATAGGCTTTCATCTTCAACCTTGTAGTAAAGGTTAAGATCTTCATCACTCTAGGTGATCTTCAAGCTCCTCATGTAACTAGATGTGTTTGTCGATGGGTGCCTTCTGAGCTCATACAAAGCCTTTTTTGCACATGCGGTTCTCTGCTTGACATACACTTCTTCACTGGAGAAGTGTTTCTGGTCAATGGAGTATGTCATGCCATAGTCTACTCCCTCTTTCTGAGAAAAACCACGAACCTTGCTTTGTATCCCTTGATGCTACCATCTGTTGCATACTTGATCTTGTAGATCCACGTGGAAGACACTAAGGACTTCCCTTAAAGTCTCAAAACCACATCCTAGACATCGTTTCCCATGATCAACTGGTACTCTTTGATGATAGTCTTCTTCCATTTCTCATTGGCTACTTCTTCATAGCTGGAAGGATCTGCATCAATGATGACACTCAACAGTGCCACATAACTAGAGTGTATTCAAGGCCTCTTACTTTCGTTGGAAGTCCCGTCATACTTTTCTTCATCTTGAATTATCTCTCGTGCCCAAGATGATATTCATCTCTCGAGGTGGATCTACCACTCTTTTTAGGTCATATCATTTATATTTTCTGAAGCTCTTTCTTCCGCCACGCTGTCTCTGACCTTGGGAGCTTCAAGTTCATCTTCATGTATGTTTATTGGAGTGAATCTTCTAACTAAACTATCGTCACTTGTTCTTCAAAACAAGTCTCGTCCTTCTTTTCTTGTAAGTGATTGTACACGATCTTTCCTACAAGTCAAATCCATCAGTTGCATGGTTAGAAACATTTCATAATGACAAATTCTTATGCATAAAGATATAATCATGCAATTATTTTAGCCAACACAACATTCATCCATATCTCGTATACACACAGAAACTTTCTAGATGCCTTCCATCTCTACCATAACATTATTGGGATTGTGCACTAATCCCAATATGTTAGCAAAGAGGTTTCATTCTAGATAAGTAGCAATGGAATATTCTATAGCACCATAAGCCACTTACCCATCACATGCATATTAGTAGTATATTGTTCATTAACGCAAACATTCTATCATGCATAATACATTTCCTTAAACATAGATATGTACACAACTAAACAATGTCATTTAAGTAACTAGATATGTAGGAAATGACAATTCAAATACTTATCTTTGTTTGTTTGGTAGACTCATTCTTGATCCTTATGTCCTTGCAAGAATAACTGGAGCCTTCTACTTCATCATCTCATTCTGAGAACCTGTGTACTGGTTCTGAGTGTCACTAATTGCATTCCTTCTTATCCAATGTTGAAATAGATAAGAGTGTGATCTTTGTCTTCACCAGTAGAATTCATATTCCTCGTCACTTGAGGAATCTTCATTTTCTTCTCTGAATCTTGTATTAGTTAGCTCATCATCTTCAACGGTGTGAGCATGATGACTTTTCTTGTTTGACTTGTTGTTGAAGGTGCCTCTATTTCTGGTACAATCTCTGGAGTAGTGTCCCTTCTCATCACAAGTGTAGCATCGAATGTTTGGAAGGTGTTACCGACTAGGCTGCACCTAGTTGGACTTTCAGTGAGCCGCCAATGATGAACAAGATACTTGTTCGTATTCAAAGTTCAGAAGTCCTTTCAGGCCTTCATGGCTATTTTATTTTTTTTGTAACACATGTTCATACCCCCTTGGGGAAATTGTAAAAAATGTCCTAGCATTTAATTTTTTATAAAAGGCTCGGCTTCCCAAACTAAAGCATCAAGCCGACTAGCCCAGAGTGTTTTTTCCCTTGGTTATTATTGGTTGTTGAACAAACGACTAATAATTTCTGAGTTTTTCTCTCACACCTCCAAAGTTGGGGTAGTCGTCTTGGTATTTCGGCCTTAGGAGGTTATTAGAGCCTTCGTGTCAATGTTTTTCAACATGCTAGGCATTTGAATTGAGTCGTATGGACATGTACTAGGTCCCCCTAGAGTTTCGTCTATTTCCGGAAAAAATATTTTTTTCGTTTTTTAAGCCATTTTTTAATGGTTTAATTAAAAAACTTCAGAATGTAATAAAAGTGAGATACGGAGTCCGTTTCTGACATGGGGACACTCGTTCTCACACTTTGAGCGTCCACTTTACCCTTGGGACCACTTTCCACATCAGTCAGGCAGCCGGAACACCCTGTGAGGCATTATTTGGCTAAAGGTGCATCAAGATGGCATTTTAATGCTAAATTTGGACATATTGACATGAAAGTCAAAATCAATTAAAAATTGATTGGAGTGACATGGCAAGGGTCCCATGTGACTAGCGATTTATGCATCCACTCGTAGGCATTCAAAGTTTGGTTTTAAAATAAGGTTTTGAATGTTATATAATAAGGGATGACTTCAAGGCTCAATAAGAATCGCTAGCTTGGTGTGTGAGTGTGCTAGCTATGGAGTGGACCCTCACATCCATGTTATTTCAAAGACTTTGGATATATGTTAAAGTTTTAAACATTACATCAAACATTGGGTTGGAATTTGTGGTAGCGAGTGATTTATGGAAGGTTACGTCAAAGCCTTTTGGTTCACACTAGCATGTGGTAAGGATTTCGCTAGCCAAGGTGTGGGCCCCTTTTACATTTATCACATCGCATTTCAAATATTGTTCAAATATTTGGTATACTATATGCTACCAACAACATACTTGCAGCTCACGTCATATTTGGAATCCGTACACATTCACGCGAGGTGCGTGAAGATGCGAGGCTTACGAATTAGAGTGTGGTGAGTTGGCTTAGTTGGTAGGGAGAGATTGCCTACCTCATCTGAGGTGGCACCTCCTCCATACCAACACTTCAGTTAAACTAATAATCACCCCACCGATTCTTTTGATTGGTTCAGTTTAGCTTAGTTCAACTCAGTTACACTCCGGCTTGATCTTCAGTATTGGTGAGGCTCCCCGGGTCTCTCTTTTCCTATTTAAGCAGGTCACTTCTCCATTGTTTGAGATCGGAAGGTTGAATCGCTGCTGGCATACATTGTAATATTTTTTTAGTATTTGTTAATAAAAGGATTCGGAGGCAATTTTGGTGTGGGATCCATGAATGTTTGGTCGGTGTAGTCTTTGATATAAATCATTAAGGTAACATGTATTAGTTCTTTCATATTTGCAAGTGTTGGGATTACTTGTCTTGATAAAGAAATTTTCATTTCAGTAAGAATAGGAAGTGATTCTTGTTAGGTTACTTCTCATTGTGAAATGTATTAGATCACAATTTTTATATGATTTCTTGTATGGATCTATAATGTTGCTTAGCTTCTTACCATTTCACACAGGTGCTTTTAATCCCCTTTGCATTTTGTTGAAGGTATTTTACAGGAAACCCGAGCTAGAGCATTTGATGAGCAAGTGGGCTCTCCCTCTTCTCCAGTAATTTCGAAAGAAGAAGCATCATCCCTCGGATCTCACCAAATGAGGCATCACCATCCCTTTTCTACTTCTTGCTCCATCCGGTTCTATCACTTCTTGATCCATAAAATTTCAAGTTTACTTTGGTTATTGTTACTTTGCTTAGATCTACATTTTAAAGACATATCTAAAGTAGATTTAAACTCCGAAAGTCTAGATCTTGTTGAGTGATTAAAAGTTATTAATTTTAATTCTTTAGATCTAGCTCTCTTTTTGCAAATTCAAAGTTGAAATTCAAAAGTACTTGGTTAAGAGGTTCAAAGAGCTTTCAATTTATTTATTTGGCATTTAATGCTTGAGATTTGCTTACCATTCTCTTCAAGAGCGAAAACTTTAGAATTTTTTGGGCAAACTTTAGATGTTTTCCAAAAGTGCTTTTGGGCACATTCCACTAATATTTGTTGGTTGTTTTTTGCAGGTTTGCGATAAAAGAGAGGGAAACTTTGGCAAATTTTCATAAATCCGACAAAAAGAACACAAACGAAGCTTGCCCTCACATAAAAATTATTCTTTTTACAAGTTGTAAGCCTTTGGATCCCAATTTGAGGACCAAAGTGCACTTTCTTTCACATCATTGTAAAATCAAAAATAAAGTTTGAGTAGGCTCATTAGAGCCCGGTCCCCATCCCCCTAGGGAGATTTGTGTCGGTGTCATTTTTTCTGTTTTCTTTATATGTTGTTTGCGTAGTTGTTTTTCTTTATCATTTCATGCCTTATTTAAGTTTTGCAAAAGTAATCTGAATACTTACCCACTGCACTATACCGAAGTACCATAATGGAAAAGATTTGAGCAGTGTAGTAATTAAAAAAACTTCAATTTTTATTGTTATGCACTGTTGAGTTTAAAATAAACCCCCTCGCTTTCTCAAGTGCAGGTTAATGGATAAGGGCTTGCCCGAGTACTGAATCTGGAAAGAGACTCCTGGGTTTTACCTTTTTTTTAAATCAGAAAACTTGTTCTAAAACATTTAAAAACTTACAAGGCCTTCATTTTTGTATGCTCTACTTCCACTGCAGCTTCATATGATCGGTTGGTAGTATCAGAAAGGGATTTAGGTGACTAGCTTAATTAGTTTTCCACTTCAAAATAATTCTCCCCAGGCGAAAATCCAACGTCGCGAATTAAGTCGTTGCGGTGGTAAAATTCACAAAGGAAGCGGGAATAACTGGGCGGTGACCTCGAGACACCGTTAGGCTACACACTTGTTGGTGTAGTGTTGAACAAGTCTAAGAGACTCCAACCAGCCCACATATTTCTTGCGGGGAGCCGCATCGGTTAATGATTTTGGACATACTCCATGTACCTCCGAATATATTGGGAGTTCCCATCCCCTAAGCTAATCAAGATCATTACCACAAAAATAAAATCAACCAACAATTTACCCACTTTTTAATTCATTCATCTTATTAATCTTAAAACTTACCAACGAGACACTGCAATACTTGTTTGAGACTACAGCAGCAACCCTCATACACAAGCACTCCATTTCACTAGCACTGGTCTTCTTCGTTTTATATTGATTAAATCAATTTCCGCATATTGTCATGAATGGTGTGTGAATGATAAATGTTGTTGTTGCTATAATTCAATTCATTTGCAATAACTCATTGTTAAGGTTTTAATTCAGTTCACGTAAACTCCTAGAATCATTTATTTCTTTCGTAGAGTAAAAACCTTAGATTTTACTTTTCATAAGGGTCCACTCCCCTTGGCTTCGCTAGGAGTTGGCCTAGACAGAGGAGCTAAGTATCAGGTGACAGCACTTGGCTCGAGCTTGCCCCCAAGGTTGCACCCAATGGCTTGAATATTTTTGCCACGTTACCCGAGGTGCGAATTAGGCAGCAACAGAAGGATTTATTTTGAATTCATTTTGTCTTCTATTGTGATGATGGTCCTCCTTCTTTCTATGATTTCTTCTGGAGTAAATTGTGAGAGCTTGATCTTCAGTTGCTCCCATCTTCTCCTCTCTTGTTATGAGCAGAGCTTATTCTTGTGTGCATTCTTCCCATGATCTTGGGAGGCCATTCAAGGTGGTCATAACAATCTCTCCTTCCACATTCTCTTTGACTTCTTCAAGTTGTTCCTTTATTTAAGTGACCCTTGTGAAGCAGGACTCCACAGAATGAGAAACTTCTTCCATAAAAAGATGCGCCCTCCTAGGGTGGGTTTTTTAGTCCTCCTTTTTCAACTGATCAATGGAGGGAAGTGCCCGGAACAGGAAGCCCTAGTTTCTTCAATTTCTTCTGCATAATTGCATGATCTTGTTTCTCATATATCTCCGAAGTTTCAACTCCTAAAGGTCTGAAACTTCATCCTAAGATAGCCTTGTCTGTCTTCTTTCCATCCCCATAGTTTAGAGCAGAATTGGATTCTCCAAGTGAGAATTATGCTAAGTTTCCCAATGTGACTTGTTTTAGGACTGTTCAACATAACAAACTTGTGCAGACTGCCACATGTTAGTGTCTCACCTTTTGGGTCTGAAACTTGAACCACAGAAACTATAGTCTGTGCACTATCTGCTACATCTTGCAAAATTTGATTTGGACCTTTCTAGCCCGAGATATAGCAATTCTCCTTAGGTCTCCTGTTTGAGACTGGATTCTGGCGGAGGTTGGAACCCTGATTTGGAGGAATCATATCTCCTAAAGTATAGCAAAAATGTGGCTGAAACTCGCACACAAGGTACAACAAGATTGCATCTTCGGTCTGTCCAAGTTTCAGCTCCTGAGCCTTCTCCAATATCGAGTTATAGTGAATGTCCCAAGATGACTAGTTTTTGTCTTCTAGGGCTTTTTAGCATGAAACCCTAATCTCTAGTATTTGTCGGTGTAGCAGTGTTTTGGCTGCACAAAGACTTCTTTCAGGGTGGCTCTAATACCATGTTAAGATTTCAATGTTTATACAATATCTAAAAGCATTTAGCATCATAACATCATAACCATATACAAAAAGATCACTGAAAGAAAGAAAGAAAAGCACAACCACAAAAAAGAACACAGAGATTTATCCTGGGAAACCCTCATGGGGGAGAAAACCCAACAAAACTTACTCGATATAGAATTCTACCAAGTATAGTGTAAGACCCAAATAATAAGACTTATAAGACACCAAGAATAATACTAGATTGCTTCCTCTCTCCTAGATGGACTGTTCCTTCTCTCTCTAGCGCAACTGCTAAGTTTTGAGTGTCCAAATGAGAGAGGCGCCTCCCCTATTTATATTGATCAGTGGAGAGGCCTAATAACCCAACAGAGCAAACCTATCCTCCCAATCAGGGCTAACTTACCTTGGGAGACTCAAAATTACATTTTAATAATACTTTTGTGGGTACTACTGACCCGACTTACAACAACGGTTTTACGTCAAGACTTTACATGACCAATTACATCAATGACATCCCTAATCGGAGGAACAACATCTCCGGAAGGGGTAATAACAATAATAATACAAAATAGAATATCTTTCGTAGTTACATTTCTTTAACAAGGAGATATGTGTGGACAAGGAGATAGAACCAGACGGCCTTGTCGAGATACCTCCAGTTGCTATGGATAAGGAGCCTCCACTTGAGAGTGATTCTTACCTATAAAGCTTGTTGACTAATGACCTTAGCGGTGTTGATGACAATGATGATGCAGATGTAGTTGGCCTAGTTAACATGGGTTGAGGAAGCCAAGTCAACTATGTTGTTTATTGTTCAATATTTCTTGAATTTTCTCTCATATTTGGAAATGCCATTAGGTACAAAACTAGTCAGTTCAGTGTGGAACCGGCCATTTCCGGTTTGAAACATCGGTTTGGACTGGAAACCCTTTGGACTGGAAACGTCAATTTGGACTGTTCGGATTTGCTAGAACCAGTTCGGTTCTGATAACTTTCTGTTAGGTTGATAGGCACACTACTCACACATCATCCTATTTCCTTGTCCTGTCTTCTTCCTTTCCTTTCTTTCCATATCCCCTTTTCCCATTTCCATTTCCCTTTCCATTATCATATACTACAATAACCAATTGTTTTATTAACGCTTACTCTTTAGCCACCACCTAGCTCCTCCACTCCATAGTTGTTGCAATCCTATATAAGGATACCCCCTTGTGTTGGAGAAGAGCCAACCTAAAGTGAGAGGAAGTGCCTGAGGTGACAATGGTTATCCTTCTTGAGTTGCACAAAACTAACGCCTTGGTGCTCGAGACTTTACACTTTGTGGGTGCTAGATTTTGTTGCAACATATGATTCTAGTCTGGCTGAGATTCAAGTCTAGTTGATTCCTGCTGGGTAACTATCTACTATTGTGGCTGGCGGTTGAGCTACCCTCTAACTGATGTATTCATATCCTACATACCCTATTTTTGGAGTTCTGTACCAAGTACTCCATACTTGTACCAGAGACATCCTTGTACCCAAGACTGCATGCGACTTAGTTGAACAGTTGTAAATGATCAATCTTACTGATTGTATACATTCATAATTGTGTCGCCCTGAATGTTATGTTTAGCCAATAGTGTTTCTGTGAATTAGGAAATACTAGTTGTTTGTTTTGGTGTGAAAATACAACGATCCATCAAAATGCTTCTATGTTCAATATATCTTTGTTAGTTTTTATAACTCAGCTGGTCCTACCCCATGTTTTTGATGTCACATGGGGGGACATAAGTTGTATTTTCCCTAGTGAACTTTTTATGTAAAGTGTGTTTTATATTATTAAAGTGACTTTTGTACTTTATAAACTTAAAGTGACTTTAAGTTGTGGGACCCAAAAAATGCATTTAATGTATTTAATAAAGTGAATTTGTGCATTAAATGAGAGCCCTCAGATAAAGCTAATCTCATCATTTGATTAAGTTGGTTGAGTTAGTTAGGGTTAGTTTGGGTGAGATAAAGTATAAAAGAATGTCTAGGGAAAAGAGAGTGACATCACATCAGAAGAAGAAATTGAAGGCACGAGAGAGAAGAGTGAAATAAAATTCTTGGAGGAAATTTCTGATTTGTGAGAGACTGATTATCAAACAAATTGAAGGCACGATTCCCAAGAAATCTATAGCATTCATTGGACCGTATAGCCTGACTGTACAGTCATATTGCAGACCGTACATGCACAGAAATAGAGGCAGATTGCATGCACAAATTTCGAGAAAACTGATGTGTACAGTTCGCACATGTGGGTTGACTGTGAGTATATTTGGCACGTCTTTCAATGCAGATTTATAGATGAGGGTTTTTGAAATTGTTTTGTTGTTGTAGGAGAAATTTTGGGTTGAATTTCTTATTTCTCTCATAAATAAAATTATTTCTCTGGGTTTTCCTCTGGTGAGGATTTGCCCTAGGCTTGGCCCTAAATTTCTATGTTGTCACATTTATCTTCAGATTGAAGTTGAGTGCATTGGTGTTTATACTTAAAACTATCAGATAAATTCATCTTATTAATTTTTAGTTCAGACAAGTTATAAATCAGATTTGCAGTCAAGTGTTTGATAAAAGTCCAATATGAGATTTTGTGATTGTTTATCAAATTTCTTCAATCTTAAGTTGAATGTCTGACCATCTTTTGGTTTGGAACTTTTTGTCAAGGATTTGTTGCTGGCTAAAACACACTTGACCGTGGAAAAGTCTTCCAACCACTAGGTGTGTTCCTGAGGGAAACTATGAGTTTAGAACCCAATGTCACCTTGATTCCTAACTCCTCCGTTTAGACCCAGCTCCTAAAAAGGTCAAGCGGGGTAGTCCCCAATATCTTCAAATGGATTTCTAAGTATATATGCTGCTGGATTTTATCTCTGTTTGTAAGTTGTGTGATGCGCACGTTATCTCAGCTGGAGACATAGAAGATCTTGCTTGATCTATCTAGTTTCTAACATCTTTTTACAGACAAAGTACCTCGATGCCCCTCAACTGAAGCCTCAAAGATCATGTCCTTCTCCAAGCTTCTCGTTTCTCCTTCTCCTCACTTTTTACATTATCTCGTCACTTTATTGAAAAGCAATAACCGATCTAGAATACATGTTTATTTGCCCAAGTAGATCCTAATTGCTTTTCATTACAAATCTAGCTAGGGTTTCAAAGAGTTATCATTTTCTAGTGTAGATCTAGCTTTCTTGCTTCAAGTCATTTGCCTCATAAAATTAAAAGTCTTGATTAGTAAGTTAGCTTCCTATTTTAAGTTTCAAATCTAGAATCTAAGTGCTTTGATTTGTTTGAATTCCTTATGAAACAAACAAAGACCCTAAAAAAATAGTCGTCTAGCTCATTTTTTTAGTTACTTTTACTTAGTTTTATTCAGCTTTTTACTTAGAATTTTTTGGACAAGTTTTGGTAGGTTTTCCCAAAACACTCATAAAGTGTTTTTGGGCGTATTCAACTGATGTTTGTTGGCTGTTTTTTGCAGGTTTACAATAAAAGAGGAAGCTCTAGCGAATTTAAACAAAATTGAGTAAAAAAGAGATCCACATAGCTCCCCCTTTTCATAAATTTTCATTTTTCAATAAGTTGTAAGCCTTTGGATCCAAAGTATAAAGACCAAAGTGCGTTTCTCCCATTGTTGTAAAAAGTAATAAAGATTTGAGTAGGCTCCTTAGAGCCCACTCTCCATGCCCCTTGGGGGGATTCGCATCATTGTTTGTTTTCATGGTTTTGCTTCTACGGGTGTAGTTTGTTTCATTACTTTGTTATTTTAATTTATATTTCAATTTTATTGCAAGTAATACAAATACTAACCCACTGCGCTATACCGAATTACCAAAAGGAAAAAGATTTGCACAGTGTAGTAATTAGAAAACCTTCCTGTTTTTTGCACTCTTATGTTTAAAATAACCCCCTGTGCTCTCCCCAATACGGTTCATGAACAAGGTCTTGCTCGAGTACTGGATCTGGAAAGAGATTCTTGGGTTTTCTTTTCTAACCAAGAAAACATTGCTCAAAAACACTTAAAACCAACAAGACTCAGTTCCCGTTATGCTATGGATCTATGCGGCTTTGACCGACCTGTTGATCATATCCAGAAAGGGATTGAGTGACTAGTCTAATTACTTTCACACTTTCAATTAACCTCCCAACAACGAAAATCCAGCATTTTGTTTTGCTTCGTGTGGGCAAATCGTACAGAGGAAGTGGAAACAACTGAAAAGTGACGGCGAGGCCTCGTCAGGCTACACCCTTGTTGGTGTAGTGTTTTGGATACCCCCCCGTGACTCCATTCATCCCACATTTCCTCATGTGTCACCACACTTAATGAGTCTAGACATATTCCCTGTACCTTTGTGGTATATCGGGAATCCCCCTCCCTCATAATCTGTTCATTAATTCACAAACTTAAAATTGACCAAGAACAATTGGAATACATTCAGCACTCCATTTCAGCACCGGTCTTTGCTTTTATCATATAAGCAGTTTTCTTTGATTCATAAATGTGTTGATTGTTTATATTTGCGCATGTTGTTGTCTTAATCATTATTGCAATTTCTTGTGTCGTTTTACAAAAACTCCTAAAAAACTTAATCGATCACAAACCACCATCCAAAGCTTAAACAGCCTTGGTAACTTATAGAGTCCACCCCCCTTGGCTTCGTTAGGTGTTTGCCTAGACGGAGGAGCTGAGTATCAGGTGACAGCACTTGGTTCAAGCTTGCCCCCAAGGTCGCACCCAGTGGCTTGAAGATTTCTGCTACGTGACTCGAGGTGCAAATAAAGCGGCAACACTGAGCACAGAATTTGAGGAGTTTTGGCACTGTTTTCAAGACTGAAAGTTGTCTTCAAGGGTTGAGATAAGTAGTGCATTTATTGCTGATTATACTGCTGTACATTTCATTGAAGAAATAAAAATAAGAACTCTCGCAAGTTTTCCCTGTTGCGGTTTTTCCTCAGGCATTTGCCTGAAAATTCCAGAGTATATTTATGTGTGTGTGCATTTATTCTGCTTAGTATTTGTAAAATTTCTCCATGTGTTTCCAGTTCTGGGTTGTCTGAGTAATAATTCATTTGCAGCAGTCATGGCCAATGCAATGGGCATTAAACAATGAACAGTGAGACTTGAAACCGGGTGGGGGAGAAAAACATTTAAAACTTTTACGCTCAAAGTTTCTTCTCCATCGGGATTCTTGGCTGTCTCAATCCCAGCATAGCTGATCATTCTCTCAGACCATTGGCTGATTTTTTTCCTTTGTAAACTCACTGTATATTGTTTCAAATAAAAATATGGCTTATACTTGTCATTATACTTTGTCACCTTATTCAAAAAGCATGGACATTGAAGACAAATGGAGATAAAAGTGTCGTGGTGAGCAGGCTTAAAATCTACAACCGCTCATTCTTTTTGGGTGTTAGGAAGAAATATAATTGTCTAAGTATTTATTTGAAAACAATTGTGTTAATGTAAAAGGCTTACTATACATAGATAAAATAGATTGTAGAATGTAGTGCAGTAATGGAAGATAACAGGGTATAGATTTGGCATTTATAAATGAGATTATATAGAATAGCATAATTGAAATGTGAAATGTTGTATTTAATTGGGGCTTCATATCCAATTCGTGGGAATTGCATGCTCTTTAAAACTCCATGTTTGTCGATCTCAAATAAGAATGTTACAGTCGATGTAACATTGAGCAATTCTTATGCTGTATTGCTAGCTTAAAAGCCAACATCCACTTGTCATTGAAAGCATTACAGCTATGAGCTAACTGACAAAATGTACAAGCCCTATTTAATTTTTAAACAAAATAACGTATTTTCAAAAGAATCTTTATTTGACTCATTCTATTAGAAGTTAAAATGAAAGGCAAATATTTTAATCTTACCAAATATTGATCCTATGTGACAAATGTTTATAACAGTAGTGACATATGTTTAGAACCACATGATATATACAGGGGTATCCGATACAAAAAAGTATTTTGCACGGCTAGATCATGTATTACACAAGTTTAGCACCAATCTATTTGAGTGATTGGTTTCAGACAGGAGCTTGTAAAATAAAAGTCGTAAACAGCTGGTGGATAGATCCCTTATCTGGAATTGTCATAATTAATACATTTCCAAATGTCCATGGAATGATTGCAGGTAGGACACATCATGTACTCGGAGATCATAAATTGTAAATCTTAAACTGCAGCTGATTATGATTCCATTATTTTGGCAAGTGGTTCACAAGAGTTTATTTTTTGAACTTCTGGAAGGTAGAAGGTTGACTTCCGATACAAGGTGGGTGAACGAGTCATGAAATAAGTGAGATGAGCTTGACTCTAATAAATGGCTTCTGATCCAAATGGAAGCCCAACAAACTGGGAGGAACTTGTAATCGTGATGACAGGAAATCTCAAGGAAGTGCATAGCATGTCTGTGGACTTATTGATTAACAAGAAGATCATGGAAATACATTCTACCTACATGAAAACATCTAGGTGAGTTTATTGGCAGGTGAACAGGCACATTATGCAAAAAATCTTTAAACACATCTGAATGGGTCTGTAAGGAGTTATATAATTTTGATATCTTTCAGTAGACTGAGTCGTGCACAGATTGAGGTAAAGCTGAATGCAATAAGTCTTATTATTTGCCAGATTTCCATTTGTGGTGAACTATCTGCGCAGAGCTCTGCTTATAATCAATTGTGTAAAATAAGTGAGGTGAATTATTCTAAAATTTCACATATGTGTTGTCCATTGATGGTCATGAATTAGTATCAGTTTGTCAGTATTACGGGTAAATAGCTGATTCAATTAATGTCTATGAGGAATGTGTATGGTATCTATAATGTGGTTAAGATAATTAATGTGGCAATGGGCAAATATATATACAACTTTTGCTCATCAGCTCAGATGAGCATTTCATGTTGCAGATTTTTATTTACAATCAAGGCTTTATTATGATATGCAATTTATATTACTGAAGATATACAGAACACAAGTGGTGGTTCTTTATAGGAGAGAAGAGGTGTAACTGAATTTCACTAGTGGATGAAACATCAATCCATACCTATGCTTCCATCTCTACATAAGTTGCCAAAAGTCAATGTCATGTCTAAGAAAGGAATAACTTGGTCCCGGAGATGCACTTTGTAATTTGGCAATTTTATCTAATAGGAAAGATACATATGAACTTTCCAGGACATTATTTTCATCTTCATGTTATAGTTAGGTCTGTAACTGAGATGTTTAAGATGGCCTTTCTTGATATTATAGTCAATGATTTTGAACGTCTTTTTAATTTCCCTTGCAACAATGTAACAGTTAAACATGGCAATTCACGATTCTGAATCTCTAGTTCGAAATTTGAATTTAAAACTGTATATATATATATATATGCTGAATCTTACTCTGGTGTATTTCACTTTGCTTTGGCTAGCAATGTTGTTATTAAGAACATTGTGGTTAAGGTGTGAGAACTGTATTGTGTTATATTCCTTGAAAAAAAATCGTAGCTTCTTTAAAAAAGTGTACATTCCGCATGCTGATATGAAACAGTATTTTTACTGAAACACAGAGCTTACAATATATTGTGTGCTCTACTTGTTGATTTTTGTACCTAGTCAGATGTTCCCTAAGTGGCTTTAATTTTGCCTAAAGTCACTTAAGAGGGAAAAATGTGACCCTCACATTAAAGTCACTTAAATGTGATTTTATGACTATAGTCACTTTTTGATAAAGTAAGTGAGTGAGTGAATTTATTTATGGGAAATAAATAAATGAGAATTTCACATAGTTGCACGGGTACCGCTCCCGGGATTTTGGTAACCCGTACCCGACGTTTCCCCGCTCCTGGGAGCTTGGGAGCTGGTACGAAACGTCCCCTTTTTGATGGGAGCTTCCTTGGGAACTTGGGAGCTTTTCAGGAGCTTTTGGGGAACTTGCTTTTGTC